>ML433913.1:38820-119408 GCA_005239525.1 Nicotiana knightiana | reverse complement strand
TTGGATCTGTCGCCCGGCTATCGCCTGGGTGTCTCCTTTCGCGTATCTTTCGACGTATTTGCATCTCTTTAGCTCCGTTTCCATCTCCACTTCACCTACACATGAAATAAACTCTATTAAGCACATAACAAGTGTATTTTATCATTAATGCGCATAAAATGTAAGGTATATCACATGTTAAACTATGCAATTTAGTCTCGCATCACTGAGTAACATCAAGTCCACTCGGGTCTCCAGACCCCCAATAGATATAAGACACGACCGATACACACGGTCCACAACAATAGTACCTACCAGAGTCGAAACATGAACAAACATAACTGGAGACTCATGGTGCATATTCAGAAAGTGAGCAAAATACGATGAAACATAAGAGTATGTGGAACCAGGGTGAAATAAAGCCAAATCATCACTGTGACAAACTGAAATAGTACCTGTAATCACCGCATCTGAGGCCAAAACATCAGGCCTAGCCGGAAGTGCATAAATACGTGGCTGGCCTCCACCTGCTCGACCTCCCCCTCTAGGGCGGCCTCTAGCTGCCTGACCACCACCCCTGGCTGTCTGAGTAGCTGGTGAAGTGACTGGGGTTGACGTCGAGGGCTGAACCCTCTACTGAGATGAACTACCAGGATGACGGGGACACTGCCTCCACTCATGTATGAACTCTCCACACTCATAACAGCCACCTGGAGCTGGAGATGAAAACTAGTGAGTGCCCCTGCCACCATGATAACCACAAGACGAACCATGCATAGAAGAACCCTGATAAGATGATGCTCGGGCGGAGCTCTGAGCTGGCTGGGCACTAAAAGATGAACGTCTCTGATGAGAACTGCGAGTACCCTGCCCCGAAGATACACCATTGTAAGCTGGGCGAACTGGTTGTGGAGGTCTAAATGGACGACCTCTGTTGTGCTGAAACTACCCTTTAGAAGGGGCACCACTGAAGATACCTGATCCCCGAGGCCTCTTAGCCTCCCTCTCCTCACGCTCCTGCCTACGAACCGACTCAATGTCCCGAGCTACGTCAATAACCTGCTCAAATGTAGCTCCAGACACCCTCTCCCTGGTCATCAAAATTCGAAGCTGATACGTGAGACCATCTACAAATCGCCTGATCATCTCCCTGTCAGTAAGGACTAACTCAGAAGCATGTCTAGCCAGCTCGGAAAACCTCATATCGTACTGAGTGACTGACAACTCTCCCTGGCGCAGTTGCTCAAACTGCCTGCGCTGCTCCTCTCTGTGAGACTGAGGAACATACTTTTCCAGAAAGATCATGGAGAACTGCTTCCAGGTGAGAGGTGCTGAACCAACCGGCCTACACCTCTCGAATGACTCCCACCAAGTAAAATCAGCACCAGCAAACTGAAATGTAGCAAATGAGACCCTATGGTCTCCAAAATACCCGCAGTACATAGTATCCTCTGGCACTTATCTAGAAACCCTTGCGCATCCTCTCCCTCTATACCGCTGAAAGTCGGAGGCTGAAGTATGCTGAACCTCTCCAACCTACACTGCTTATCCTCAGGCATAGCAGGGACCACATAATCCTGTACCGGAGCAACCGGCGGAGCTAGGGCTGCTCCCGGTGCCTGAATACCCCGTACAGCGTGCTCAGGTGTCCGGGTAGCAGGAGTCTGATCGCCTCCCCCGGCTTGAGCTGCAGTGGCAGTAGTAGACATAGCAACTGCCTGAGCTAAACTGGTACACACCGTCAATATCTGAGCCAGGGTCTCCTGAAGACCCGAAATATCCATAGGCACTGCCGGTGCCTGAGCCTGTCCGCTGGAGTACCCTCAGCGGGAACCAGATCCTGAATGACAAGGAGATCCTGTGGCACCGTCGCGGCTGGTGCAGGGGATGGTCCCCTAACTCCACCACGGCCCCGACCCCTTGTGGGTCTGGCCGGTGTTTTCTGGTCTCCCTGATTGGTATTGCGTGTCCTCACAATCCGTGAGAGAATGAAACAACATGAGTTTAGATTTCAAGAATTAATAGATTGGCACAAAAGAGTTCAAGAAAATAGAGATGTTTCCTAAGAGTTCTGCAGCCTCTCGAAGATAAGTACAGATGTCTCCGCACCGATCCGCAAGACTCCACTGAACTTGCTCATGACCGTTGATTCCTATGCAACCTAGAGCTCTGATACCAAATTGTCACGACCCCAAATCCTAACAGGTCATGATGGCGCCTATCGTGGAACTAGGCTAGCCAACCATCACCTAATTATTCATTCGTTCTATTATAATACTTCAAAAATCAACAATAAGCAGCAAACGAAACATTAAATAATTTCTTTAAGTCTTTACACCCCCATAATAATCTAACAGTCTAAACAACTCTCCCAAGATTGGAGTCAACATGGTCACGAGCATCTAAGAAATAAAACTAACTCTGCTAATGTCTTAATTAATGTCTATGAAATAAATATTAATACTAATAAAGGAAGGGAAATGGAGAAGCTGCGGACGCTGGACCAACTACCTCAAAATCCCGTGAATCTGTTGAAAGCGAATTAAGGCAGCTACTGCTCTGAACCGGTACCTGGATCTGTGCACAGAGGCACATGGAGTAATGATGAGTACGCCAACTCACTAGTAATGAAAATAAATCACAGTCTGAGAAATACGAAACACACAACACAGATACACCAATTTACATAAATGGTAAAACACCAAGTCACCGTAAANGGTCGTGATGGCGCCTATCGTGGAACTAGGCTAGCCAACCATCACCTAATTACTCATTTGTTCTATTATAATACTTCAAAAATCAACAATAAGCAGCAAACGAAACATTAAATAATTTCTTTAAGTCTTTACACCCCCATAATAATCTAACAGTCTAAACAACTCTCCCAAGATTGGAGTCAACATGGTCACGAGCATCTAAGAAATAAAACTAACTCTGCTAATGTCTTAATTAATGTCTATGAAATAAATATTAATACTAATAAAGGAAGGGAAATGGAGAAGCTGCGGACGCTGGACCAACTACCTCAAAATCCCGTGAATCTGTTGAAAGCGAATTAAGGCAGCTACTGCTCTGAACCGGTACCTGGATCTGTGCACAGAGGCACATGGAGTAATGATGAGTACGCCAACTCACTAGTAATGAAAATAAATCACAGTCTGAGAAATACGAAACACACAACACAGATACACCAATTTACATAAATGGTAAAACACCAAGTCACCGTAAAGTATTCATCAAATACATAAGTTCGAAAACCAATTTCCAGAAATCCTTTGAAACAAGTATAATTTCAATTTATCTCAGTAAAATCAGTTTGAAAAACGAAGTGAATCACTGTCAAAAACTCTGTAAAATCATCATAAATCTGCCCCTCGGGCCATAATCATTTCTCGTAATAATTTCCCTCAGCAACTCACAATCACTCAGTATCAGCCTAGCGGGAAATTTCACAGTCACCCAGTATCATCCCAGCAGGCAACCTCACAGTCGCTTAGTATCAACCCCGCAGGCATCACTCGCACTCAGTAGGTACCTGCGCTCATTGGGGGTGTACAGACTCCGGAGGGGCTCCTACAGCCCAAGCGCTATAACAAGCCACATCATGGTATAAATCACTCACAATATTGGCCCTTGGCCAGCCACATCATGGCATAAATATCTCACAATATTGGACCCTGGCCTCTCTCGTATCATAAAATCCTCACAATATTGGCCTGCAACCTCACTCAGCAAGACACTCTCAACATGCCACTCGGGCTATCATTATACCGGGTTTTCGACCCAAAACAGTGTTTCATTTTCAAGAAATAATATCAAAATACTCTGAGTGTCAAGACAATTATCAAGAAAAGATTGAGTGAAAATCATAACATATCAAGTGAGGAAAATAGTAAAAACAGCCCCCAAGGGGTAAACAGATCGGCACTAGGCCCCAAACATGGCTTGCGGCCCAAATTATATCAAAGTATATCAATACTATTAAGCATAGGCTTTAAAATCGGGTTCGCAACTCAATATATGCCTAAGAAGGAATATATTTCCAAATTTCCAATCTTTGCATTCCAAAATCCGTGAAAGAATGCATAGTCTGGGGTTTCATACCCTCAGGACAGGATTTAAAGACATTACTTACCTCAAACTAGCCGAAAAGCTACTCTGCAACCCAGCTGCCTCTCGAATCAACTTCCGAGCGCTCAAAATCTATAAAGATCAGATCTTTATCATCAAATTATGCTTAAGGAATGAATTCCAATTGAAAAGTACCAAATTTAGCATAAAACCCGAAATTAGCCAAAACCCGACCTACGATCTCGCGTCTCGGAACTCAACAACTTTTATACCAAAATATGCTTCATCATCTCAAGAGTCCGTACATATAAAGAACGCTAAAATCGGAGTTCGTTTGACCCCTCAAATCGATCCCTAAAGGTCTCATAATCTCAAGCCCTAACCCCAACTTTTTCTACTGATTTTTATGGATTAAACATTGATATTTTGTTCTTTAATCACCTATAATCGAGTTTTAGGGTCCAAAATACTTACCTCAACGAAGAAGAATTGATTTCCCTCTTCAAAATTGCTCCAAAAGCTCTATTCCAGTTCAAAAATGGTGGAAAAGTGGGCAAAGGTCGCGGAGGGTTTTAATATATATTGTCAAGTTATTACTTCACTGCGATCGCGGGAGTTCCCACGCGATCGCGAAGAGTTAATTCCACAGACCCTCAAAATTCTACGCGATCGCAGACCTTCACACGCGATCGCGATTCAACCGGACCTCAACCCACGCGATCGTAAACTTACCCACGCGATTGCGAAGAATAAATCAACTCACTCCCCACGCGCCTATAACCCTACGCGATCGCATGATGATCCACGCGACCGCACTGCTCTAGCCTGCCAAGCTATGCGATCGCAGACACACTTACACGATCGCATAGAACAACTTCACCTGCCTCGAATTTTACTCTACGCGATCACAACTATTTCTATGTGATCGCGTTGAACAAATCACTGTTGTGCTAACACTAGAAAACAACAGACTTTTCCAAAGAGAAAATGCCCGTTAACCATCCGAAATCAATCCTGAGCCCCTCGGGATCCCAACCAAGTTTACCAATACATACTAAATGATCATTCAAACTTAGTCGAGCCTTTGAACACAAAAAACAACATCAAAACACCAAAATCCCATCGAATTCAAGCTTAAGAACTTTGAAATTTCTAAAATCTTCCAACGATGCCGAAACTATCCAAACCAGCTTCGATTGACCTGAAATTGTGCAGACATATCCAAAATGACATTACGAACCTGTTCCAACTGTCAAAATTCCATTCTGACCCCGAAATCCTAATTTCCATTGCCGACCGGAAATTACCAAAAACTAACTTTCGCCAATTCAAGCCTAATTCTACACCGGTCCTCACAAAAATATTCCGAACACACTCCTAAGTCCAAAATAACCTGACGAAGTTATACGAACTATAAAATCCGCATTCCGAGGTCATTTACCAATAAGTCAACTCTCAGCTGACTTTTCCAACTCTAAGGCTAATTTTTAAAGACTAAGTGACTAAATTCTCATTATAATTATTCCGATTCCGAGCCTACCAATTCTAACACATCAAGAACAATTTTAACCAAGCTATGACGAGGCAATAACAGTAATTATAATGCAAGTTCTACGTAACGACCGACCGGGTCAACCGTAGCTTAAAACTACAAAACCTTAGGTGAATAATAATAATCATAAAGTGAATAAACAAACTTTTATTAGTATTTTTTTAATCAAATACATTAGGCGATGTGCCTAGGGGTAGTTTTTATATATGTATAAAATCAAAAGACAACGTACATTGTCAGGAGGTCTTAAGAGATGGAAGAAATATAATTTGACAATTACATAATTCCTATTATCAATGTTGAGCGATGATCTCTCCACTGATATCACAAAACGCATACTAAGAAAGCTACGTGAATGAGAAACTAGCCATTGAAGAACATGCATATTTTTGTCCAATTGATTGCATGAATAGCCCATGATTATGATCTGCTTCTTGCACTGCCCAATCTGTGATGAATTAAACATCCATGTGATGATCTAGTGAATCCATTCCTGCTGCCACTCTAGAATGTCCTCCCAAAAGAAACTACCTAAGTACCACTGATTCGAGCTGTTCATAATTTTGTCATGAAGCACTGCCCAGAAATGTTGATTGCCACTGTTTTGGCATTTATTTTTGCATGATTTCCTTATGTATTTTGTTAATGTTGTTACATAGCAATCCTCCTGTATTGTCCTATTATTATGTCACATTGATATATAAACCCATATTGGATCTACACAGTCCAAAACATATTTCCAAAGTTGCATAGTGGAGTGTCCTGTCCAAAGTTGCTCCACATTACTTTTTTGTGACCTAGTTCGTGTGCATTCCTTGTGTATTCACCTGTCCTCTTTGTATGGTTTGATCTCTGGGTTGTTGAGTGATTGTGCTGCATTGAGATTATGCATTTCAACATAGCTTTTTCTGCAAAAAAGAAAACATTTATAGCGAAAAATGTGATCAACATACTCTCCTCCCTTAGGATTTGAATATGCCGATCCAACAATTTCTCCTATTCCTTGCACATCCTTAGAGACTGACCCCTTAGTTCTTTGCTACCTTTAGCTTCAAATAAGGACATTGTAATTTATCTTCATTAACTAACCTCCTTCCTTGACTATCTAAATGCTAAAATTCCTGACATTTAATATTACCATGATCTGCATAATTGGCAAGATGATCTGCCAACTTATTCCCTTCTTTAAAAATGTGTGACACCACATAGTTGCTCCCTTCTAACAATTACATGATCTCCTCCACCTGTTCAGCTATGACCAAGGTGCCTTCCACATTCTCTCCATTATTTTCTTCATGAGCATCGAATCAGTTTGAACACACACTTGAGGGTACTGTTGTATCCTGCAGTATCTCAAAGCTTCTACAGTAGCCATTGCCTATGCTTCAGTGTTTGTTGTTTCATAGATTTCCTCCCCTGCTGCAAACACTATATCTCCCTTTTCATTTCTAACAAAGTAGCCAATTACACTCCTGCTTGGATTCCCCCTAGATGCACCATCGGTGTTGACCTTGAGCCAGCCTTCTCCTGGGAATTCTCAAACTACTTTGTCAACCTTCAATCTAGGGGTATAGCTCTCCATCATTGAAAGTAGATCGTGCCATTTATGAGGGACATCCTGCACTCCTAGTTTCCTTACTCTAACAAGTTCTTGAAGAGTAGATGAAACTTGATATATGACTCTACTAGTTGACACTGCATCTCTATTTTTCATGTTGTTCCTCCTCTTCCATAATTCCCATACAATGCATGAGGGCAGTGCTTGCATAATTGTCTTTAGTCTAGGAAACACTTTGGCAGTCCAACATTTAGTTATAGCTTGATGCATAGCCAAACTTTCTAGTGTAATACCTGTGTTTGATAGGAAATACTTCCAAACATTCCTTGCAGTATCAGACATGAAGAACATGTGTTGTAAAGTTTCCTCCTTAGGCTGTGAGCAGCACCAGCATTTAGAGGGCATGAAGTATCCGAATCTCCTCATGAAGTCATCAAGAGGTACTTTTTTCTTTACAAACTTTCCATATGAAAAATGAAAATTTGAATGGTAAAACCTTCACCCAAATCATCTTGTATGCTATCCTTGGATCATCTCTCCTTCTCAGATATTCCCATGTTGTTCTAACACTGAAGAAGCCTCTTGTTTCCAACATCCAGTAAGGTATATCAAGTATCTCATATGCAATAGGTGGCTTGATTTTTTCTATGATGTGGAGGACATACCCTCAGGTAAAACCTCCAGAAGCCTATTTACATTACAGCTACCTTCTTCAACCACATCATAGACATTATGAATAGTCTCATCAATCCCAAAATCTTGAGGTATAATGAAGTATAATGCCCCTAATCCTATCCAGTTATCATACCAAAAGAGTGCAGATCCCATATTTGGGTGCCACATTACTTGGTGCTCAATTAGATCCCTACACTCTAACATCTTTCTCCATACATGTGATCCTCTCCTCCATGGCATGGTCACATAATTCATTTTCTTGCAATATTTCTGGCTCATAAATACACTCCACAGACTTGGCTTGGTTCGATAGTTCCACCACAATTTACAAAATAATGCTTTAGCTACATCGTGTAAATATCTAAAGCCAATACCACCTTCTTCACATGGAATACACAAGGTTTTCCATGATTCCCAATGTCTTCTATTGTCTCCTACTGAACTGAACCAGAAGAACTATGCAAATTTTGTATGCAATTTGTTTATAACATTGTTGGGAGGATTTACTGCTGAGAGTAAATGGATTGGCATACTCTGCAGTACATGAGCAATCAAAACTACTCTGCCACCTATAGAAAGAGTCTTCCCCTTCCATGTTTGCAACCTATCTAACACCTTAGTGATCAAACCTTTATAATAATCCAGTTTTCTCCTCGCATAAAAAATAGGACACCCTAAGTATATGATTGGGAATTCTAGCCTTTTGATCCCAGAGCTATTCCAGTTGCACCACCACTAGAGGATCCTATCATAGAGGAGCAGGATGAGGTGCCCCCAGCTGATCCTGCTCCAGTAGACTTCATGACGGCGCTAGGCTTCCAGGAGGTCATGGGCTGTATGATGAGATTTATGGGTACTATGTCCCAGGCTAGTTTATTTCCAGCAGATCCTGTCGCTTCTCAGGCGGGAGGGGGAGTCCAGACCCCTACTGCCCAGGCTGCAGGCCAGACAGTAGAATTACATCATACCCCGGGTATACTGCCCGTGGGTAGGGTCCAGCCTGTAGCAGCAGCACCTGAGCCCAGACCAGTTGCGGACGGTGATCCGTAGAAGTTGTTGGACAGATGGACTCGATTACACCCTCCAATATTCGGGGGTGAGCGAGGCGAGGATGCCCAGGATTTCATTGACAGGTGCAGGGACAGACTGCACAACATGAGAATACTAGAGTCCCATGGAGTGGATCTCACTACCTTCCAGTTAGAAGGCAGAGCTCATAGGTGGTGGCAGTCCTATATTCTCAGCAGGCCAGCAGATTCTCCTCTTGTCACTTGGGAATAGTTCACGTAGATGTTTCTGGATAGATATATCCCACCCTCTGAGAGGGAAGAGTTGCGGTATCAGTTTGAGCAGCTAGAGTAGGGACAAATGTCAGTGACAAATTATGAGGCCAGATTTTCAGAGTTGTCTCGCCATGCACTCATGATACTACCTACTGATGCCGATAGGGTGCAGAGATTTGTGGCTAGGTTGCATCAAGGTAGTAGGGCCACCATGGCCCGAGAGGTGGATATGGGTACTCTATATCATCTCGTGGTAGAGATTGCTCGCAAGACCGAGGGGTATCGGTCGAGGAGCAGGGGCAGCAGGACAAGAGGGCTAGATTCTCTGAAGATTTTAGAGGTGCCCCAGTTAGGGGCAGAGGTCAATTTAGCAGTGGTCAGCCCAGCAGACCTTCATATTCAGCACCTCCACCAACTCCCCGAGGTGTTCCAGCGAGGCCTAATTTCAGCGCCATGCCAGAGCGTTTCTACCGTCCTCCAGCCATTCAGAGTTCACCCAGTGGTTATCCCAGTCATCCGAGATCCTCCAGCCCCTACTTCAGTGCTATGCCAGAGGGCTCACATCGCTCTCCGGCCATTCAGGGTCCTTCTTCGGGGAAGCATGCTATGGAACCTGGAAGTTTTTATGAGTGTGGGGAGCCAGGTCATATAAGGAGGCATTTTCCCAGGTTTCAGGGCAAGCCAGTGCAGCAAGGTTATCAGCCGATGGGTCCAGCACCAGCAGTCCGGCCACCTAGAGGTGGAGGACAGGTCGGCAGGGGTCGTCCTAGAGGTGGAGGCCAGTCAGGAGGAGGTCAGTCAGCTCCTGTTCACTCTAGTGGAGCTTAGTCTTCTAGTGCTCTAGCTAGATTCTATGCCATTTCGGCCAGATCAGATGCAGTGGCCTTAGACGCCGTGATCACAGGTATTATCTCAGTATGTGGTAGAGAGGCTTCAGTATTATTCGATCCAGGATCCACCTATTCATATGTTTCAGCATTATTTGCTCATTTTCTAGATGCTCCTCGTGAGTCCTTGGTTTCTCCTATATATGTGTCCACTCATGTGGGCGATTCTGTTGTGGTAGACCGGATCTATCGGTCTTATGTGATCATATTCTGTGGATTCGAGACCAGATCGGACCTTTTATTGCTCGACATGGTCGATTTTGAGGTTATTCTAGGCATGGATTGGCTTTATCCTTATCATGCCATGCTAGATTGCCATGCCAAGACAGTTACTTTAGCCATGCCCGAGTCTCCTAGGCTGGAGTGGAGAGGTTCCTCAGTTAGTGCAGCCAGCCGGGTTATTTCATTCCCGAAGGCTTGACATATGGTCGAGAAGGGTTGTCTGGCCTATCTTGCTTATGTGCGGGACACCAGCGCCGAGTCTCCGATGATTGATTCAGTGCCAGTTGTTTGAGAGTTTTCTGATGTATTTCCTTCAGACCTTCTGGGCATGCCTCCGGATCGTGATATTGATTTCTGCATTGATGTAGCTACAGACACTCAGCCTATTTCCATTCCCCCGTAGTGTATGGCTCCGAAGGAGTTGAAGGGGCAGCATGAGGAGTTGTTGGCTAAGGGGTTTATTAGACCAAGTGTATCTCCGTGGGTTTCTCCAGTCCTATTTGTGCAGAAGAAGGACGGGTCTATGCGGATGTGTATTGATTATCGCCAGTTGAACAAGGTCACCATTAAGAACAAGTATCCTTTGCCGCGCATCGATGATTTGTTTGACCAGCTGCAGGGTGATAGGTGTTTTCTAAGATTTATTTGAGATCGTGATATCATCAGTTGAAGATTCGGGCCTCAGATGTTCTGAAGACTGCTTTTCGTACGAGATATGGCCACTATGAGTTCCTGGTGATGTCCTTTGGCTTGACTAATGCCCCAGTAGCATTCATGGACTTGATGAATAGGGTGTTCAGGCGGTATATTGATTCCTTTGTCATTGTCTTTATTGATCACATCTTGATTTACTCACGTAGCCTGGGGGCACGAGCAACATTTGAGAGTTGTGCTCCAGACTTTGCGGGAATAGAAGCTATATGCTAAGTTCTCCAAGTGTGAGTTTTGGTTGTATTCCGTAGTATTCTTGGGGCATGTGGTATCCGGAGAGGGTATCAAGGTTGATCCTCAGAAGATCGAGGCAGTTCAGAGTTGGCTGCGTCCTACTTCAGCTACAGAGATCATGAGCTTTTTGGGCCTAGCAGGCTATTATCGCTGATTTGTGGAGGGGTTTTCTTTGATTGCAGCTCCATTGACTAGATTGACTCAGAAGAATGGCCCGTTCCGGTGGTCTGACGAGTGTGAGGTAAGCTTTTATAATCTCAAGGCGGCATTGACTTCAACACCACTTCTGGTATTGCCTTCCAGTTCTGGGATGTACACAGTATATTGCGACGCTTCACGCATTGGATTGGGGTGTGTGTTGATGCAGGAAGGGAGAGTTATTGCTCATGCTTAGTGCCAGCTGAAGGTTCATGAGAAGAATTAGCTTGTGCACGATTTGGAGTTGGCGGAGATTGTTCATGCTCTTAAGATTTGGAGGCACTACTTGTATGGGGTGTCCTGTGAGGTTTATACAGACCACCGTAGCTTGCAGCACTTGTTCAAGTAGAGGGATATTAATTTGAGGCAGCGCAGATGGCTTGAGTTGTTGAAGGATTATGATATCACCATTCTTTATCATCCGAGCAAGGAAAATGTGGTAGCATTCACCTTGAGCAGGAAGGCATATGGGTAGTTTGGCTTATATTGCAGCAGAGGAGAGACCTCTAGACTTGGACATCCAATCCTTGGCTAATCGCCTGGTGAGGTTAGACCTTTCAGAGCCTCGCCGAGTCTTAGCACATGTGGTTGCTCAGTCTTCGTTATTGGGAGAGATTGAGGCTCGGCAGTTTGATGATCCGTACTTGGTAGAGCTACGGGAGACAGTGGTTCAGGGTGGTGCCAAGGAGGTTACTATTGGCGAGGATGGTGTTCTGAGACTTTAGGGTCGTTTATGTGTTCCTAATGTCGATGGCCTGAGAGGGAGGATTCTAGAGGAGGCACAGAGTTCTCGGTATTCTGTTCATCCTGGTGCTACGAAGATGTATCGTGATTTGAAGCAGCATTACTGGTGGAGGCGGATGCAGAGGGACATTGTGGAGTATGTGGCTAGGTGTCTTAATTGTCAGCAGGTGATGTATGAGCACCAGAGGCCAGGAGGCCTACTTCAGCAGATGCCCATTCCTGAGTGGAAGTGGGAGCGCATCACTACGGACTTCGTGGTTGGGTTGCCTCGGACTTCGTGGAAGGTTGACGCGGTTTGGGTCATTGAGGTAGGTTGAAAAAATCGGCGCATTTCATTCCATTGGCTACTACATACATTTCTGAGAGGTTAGCCCAGATCCACATTTGGGAGATAGTCCGGTTGCACGGCGTGCCGGTGTCCATTATATCGATCGAGGTCCTCATTTCACCTCGCACTTCTAGAGAGCATTGCATATTGAGATGGGTACCCAAATAGATCTCAGCACAACATTTCACCCTCAGACTGATGGTCAGTCGGAGCGTACAGTCCAGATATTGGAGGACATGCTCAGGGCAGGTGTGATTGACTTCGGAGGTCACTGGGACCAGTTATTGCCTTTTGGCCGAGTTTGCTTACAATAATAGTTATTAGTCTAGCATCGAGGTGGACCCATTTGAGGCTTTGTATGGTCGACGATGTCGTTTTCCTATCGGATGGTTTGAGCCTGGCGAGGCTAAGTTATATTGCACCGACCTGGTGAGGGATGCTTTGGAGAGGGTGAAAATTGATTCAGGAGAGGCTCCGCACATCACAGTCCAGACAGAAGAGTTACGCGGATCAGAGGCTGAGTGATGTATCATTTATGGAGGGAGACAAGGTTCTGTTGAAGGTCTCACCGATGAAGGGTATTATAAGGTTCGGGAAGAAGGGAAAGCTGGGCCCGAGGTTTATAGGTCCCTTCGAGGTGCTGAGGCGTGTTGGGGAGGTTGCTTATGAGCTAGCTTTACCTCCCAGTTTATCACGAGTTCATCCTGTCTTTCATGTATGCATGCTCCGGCGGTACCACGCCGACTTCTCTCACATGGTTGATTTCAGCACTATTCAGTTGGATGAGAGGTTGGGCTACGAGGAGGATACAGTTGCTATTATTGATAGACAGGATTTCCAGTTGAGGTCCAAGAGAGGTGAATGTCCAATGGAGGGGCCAACCAGTCGAGGAAGCGACCTGGGAGTCCGAGGAGGACATGCGAAGCAAATATCCGCACTTATTCAGCACTTCAGGTATGATTTTAGACCCGTTCGAGAACGAACATTTGTTTAAGAGGTGGAGAATGTAATGACCCGATCGTTCATTTTGTGATATCAGACCCCGTTCCCCTAAATGAAACTTCCCATAGCGGCTTATTGTGATTTATGACTTGTGGGGGTGGGTGGTCCGGGATTCGGAAGTGTTTAGAGCAGTAAAGGAACACTTAGTTCCTTAAGGTTGGCCTTTTTGGCCAAGTTTGACTTTGGCAACATTTTGAGTAAACGACATCGGAATTGAGTTTCGACAGTTACGTTAGCTTCGTATTATGATTTCGGACTTGGGTGTATGTTCGGAATGGTTTTTGGATGACCTGGGAACGTTTTGGCGCCCAATATCAAAATAAGAGTTTCCTTAAGTTCATATTGTGGTTTGGGACGTGTTCTTGTGTTATCAAGGTCCGAACAAAATTTGAGACCTGGAATAGTTCTGTTATGTCATTTATGACTTGCCTACAAAATTTGGTGTCATTCCGAGTAGTATAGATCAGTTCGGCGCATTGATATCGAATTCAAGAACTTGAAGTTCTTAAGTTTTGATTCTAGGGGTTTTGAGGTGTGATTTTGAGTTTTGCGTTGTTTTGAGTGTTTCGAAGGCTCGAGCGAGTCCGTATTATGATTTGGGACTTGTTGGTATATTTGGACGGGGGCTCGGGTGGGCCCGGTTGCCTCTCGGGCACCAAACAAGGCCAAAAACCAGCTGAAATAGTTGTTGGTGCACTTGATCTGGTGTGACCGTAGGTGCGGTTATCCAGTTGCAGGTGCGGGACCGCTCCTGTGGTCCTATCCTCGTAGGTTTGATCCCTAGGTGGGCTGCCCAGTTCTTGCAGGTACGGGCCCTCTTCCCGCAGGTGTGGAGCCGTAGATTCGGAATCCTGCCAGCAGGTGCGATCCCATGCCCTTGTTCCATTTTCCGCATGTGCGAGCTATTGCTCGCAGGTGCGAGACCGTAGGTGCGGTCCTTGAGCCGCAGGTGCGGAACCACTGTAAGCAGTGTGTTCTTTTAAAACATGGGAAATGTTCATTTTCTCCATTTTTCTTCCACCATTGTCGACCTAGAGAGCTTGGGAAAGAGCCAATCAACCTAGCTACTGATAAGGTAAGTAAATTCTACCCTAGTATTAGTTTAATACATGAATTACTAGTTAAATTAACTACTTAATTAGTGAAAATCAAAGAATTGGGTAGTAACCTAGGGCTTTCGAGAATTTAGAGAAATTCCCGTGAATTGGCTATGAAAGCACACAAAAATCATATATTAACGATCTTTAGGTTATGGGTGAGTGGTTCCTTCAAGAATTTTCGGAATCCGAGCGTGCGGGCCCGGGGGTGGATTTTGGAATTTCTTCAAGAATGATGAATTGACTAAATAAGTAGGAGAATTCCATGCTTTGAGTATAATTTGATATATTTACATAACGTTTGATTAGTTTCGAGTCCTTGAGAGACGAGTTTGGAGTTTCAGGCTTGTTCTTGGTCCGAGAAGTAGATTCGACACGAGGTGAGTCTCCTTTCTAACCTCGTAAGAGGGAATTGTCCCCATAGGTGATTTAAATGCTATGTGTGATGTTTGTGGGGGAT
This sequence comes from Nicotiana knightiana, assembly GCA_005239525.1. Lineage (NCBI taxonomy): Eukaryota > Viridiplantae > Streptophyta > Magnoliopsida > Solanales > Solanaceae > Nicotiana > Nicotiana knightiana. The sequence goes on along the minus strand of ML433913.1, from coordinate 104,407 downwards.
ACGTACGTACAAAGTGACGAGAGTCCGTATGTAGCGACTATTATTATTATGTCCGGGTAGTTAGGCCCACATCATGCCTTGTGATCTTCCTCGTAATGAATAATATGTTATGAATTCATGTGATATGTAGCATTTGTTTCCTGAGATTTATGGAATTTGATAATTTGAAGGAGTTGATTATGGAAAGTAATTTTAAAAGAATATTGTGTGTGCATGTGACCGCTTTGCAATTTACATTCCGCGAGCGGAGTGTGATTTCTCCCACTCTCATGGGAGCGGGTTGTACGCCACGGCGGTTGAAAGATGCACTTATGGTTCGGGCCGTTCGACCCTTGGCAGTGCATAGATATGATTATTTTATGGCAAAGATGCACTTATGGTTCGGGCTGTTCGACCCTCGGCAGTGCACAAACATGATTATTTTTATGGCTCAAGCCAGTTTTCCTTATCCCGTATGTGCATGATATATTGTTACTGAATTTATGGATATTGGTTTGACAAATATTTGGGGGAAGATGAAGTAGTAATCGTTTATTTACTTCCAGTATTTACTTGGATTTCAGTGCCTTATATATTTGCTGCCTTACTACCTTTACATGCCTACTGTTTTCATCATATTCTGTTAAATTATATTGTTGGACCTTACTGAGTGTCAAGTCGACCTCTCGTCACTACTTCTTCGAGATTAGACGGGACACTCACTAGGTACATATTTATTTATGTACTCATGCTACGCTTATGTACTTAATTGTACAGGTTCTGAGGCTGGTGCATCTGGTTACCAGACCGGAGCTCGATTCTGATTATAGTTGGACCTGACTTCACGGTGAGCTGCTTCTCCTGACGATACTCGGCAGCACCATGGAGTTCCTTTTGCTTATTTTCCGTCTATTTCTTTCAGACAGTGGGACTGTATATTATATCTTTTGTATATTCTGTTAATATGCCCGTAGGACTTGTGACACTAGTTCCTGGCACTCGTGGTAGTTATTATGAATATGGGTTTGTATATATATTGGCTCACGCCTCCTTATGACTGATTTTGATTAAAACTGGCTAATTACCCTTTTCGATTTATGTTTTAAGCTTTAAAACTTGGTATATGTTGAAATGTTTAATCAAATAAGAAATAACCCTTAGTAAATTGAGTGTTGGCTTACCCGAACCCGCTGTTGGGCGCCATCATGACCTGAGTTAGAATTTTGAGTCGTGACACTGCAAGTCACCCTGAGACCACATAGGGAGCTTTATTTACTCTCTATCCTCCCTAATTTTGATTTTGCTAAGCATTGAGGACAATGCTTGTTTTTATTCATGGGGTGGTCTATTTTGGTTTGAATTGATGACATTTGATGACATTGGCCTGTAATAACTTTAATACTCTTTTTTTCTTTTTTCTTTATTTTCTCTTTCATTATGTATATAATCCTATCCCTCTTTTGATGTATATATTCTATTCCCCTCGGTTTGTATATTCATTTGCCTTACTTTCAGCAGTTTATTTCATAGATCCTTTATTTTGTTTTCTTAATATTCTAGCTTCTTATTTACTTTAATAGCTTCTTTTTGACTTGGTCGCTTCTTTTTATGTTTAAGTGAACAATAAGCCTTTGGTTTTCTTAATGCCACGGTTCTTTCCAAAGGTGGGTTTTGTGTGAACCGGGTGGCTCTTCCCAACGATGGATGGCGTGACAACCTTCTTAAGGGATTGAGTCCATTTTTATGTTTAGGTAGAAACAGTAGTGTTAATGAATTAAAAAAAGGGTTAAGCATGTTTCACTTGGTACCAACACACTTAACTACACGCTTATGGTTAAAAAAAAGTTTTTGGAAAGAAATGGCTCTAGTTAATGACTTTGTGACTCTTGTGTTGACTTAGACAATCATCAGGTAGTTTAGTTGAACCATTAGCGATTTTCCATATTGAATGCGGTTGTTGTGGGCCCTCGACTCTATTCTCTTTAACAATACGGTTGTGTGAGAGGTCCGATATTTTGTTACAAGTCCAAGTACCCGTGCGAATAGTCTAGAACTTGCCCCCCAATGTGTGTCTCGGCAAAATTCTAAGTTTTCTTGGCTTGAGAAGTGAATGTAGGCTCTCCTTGACCCGTTTTGAAACCTTCCATGACCCACCAATGATGTTATCCTTAATCAATCCTTTTGATACTAAAGCCTTTTTCATTCGATAACCACATTACAAGCCTTTACCCGTTTTATAATGACCCTCTCTTGGCACCCGAGCTTTCCTTAGCACTCATGAGAAACAAATAGCGAAAACATAAGTTTGGGGGAGATATGAGGAGTTTGAAAGTCGTATCAAGGCACAGAAAGAGAAAAGAACTGAAGAAAAGAAAAGACAAAGAAAAAGAAAGAAAGAACAAAAGAAAAACACAAAAAGAGAGTGAATAATGTGAAGGGTTGAAAGGATTCAAAAGAAAGAAAAAGTGCAAATCATGGAGAAAAAAGAAGGAGAATATGAATAGCATGACCAAGAAAGAGTGATGTCAAGTCTCTCTAGTTACCTAAGGAAAAGAAAATAACTCAAAGAGTCGGCAAAGTATGAGCCAAATAGAGAAAATAGAGTGCTAAGGGAAAGATGAACTTGATCCATTCCAACATTTCCCTCCTAGTCCAAAAGCCTTCATTACATGCCGAAAAAAGCCTACGTGATTTCAATCCTAGTAAGCTTACATTAGTGGTGATCTACATGAGGGAAAAACAAATGGTACTTAGAGTCGGGCTTGTGATAGTCTATTGAGAGTGATTAGCGAACCTTTCTCAAATCATTGCATTGTGTGCTTCATTCTTGAGTGAGATGAGCTTACAGAAAGTGTAGGAGGAGGAGTTTGGGATCCACAATGACCTACATGAAAGTGTGAACTTCCTTGATGAGTAAATTCAATTCTTGATGCTTAAGTGTCACATTAGAGCTATTTGTGCTTTAACATTCAAAACATAGGCTTGTTGATTATTCATGAGTGTGTGGGTAATTGTTGGTCCCAATATATGTGTGTTTGATTTACCTTAGGCCAGCTGAAATATCTCTTTCCATGTGGAGGTGGGAATTACCTTATTTTCTTGAGGATAAGCAAAACTTAAGTTTGGGGGAGTTGATACGTAGGAATTTTGACTAATTATTTTCTCTCTATTACTTTCGTTCTAGCGCAAAAATGCTTAAAGGTATTTCCGAAAAATAATGAAATGTGCTTTCTTGCAGGAATATTGGGAAATGAGCCAAAGAAATGAAAAACAACTCAAGAAGGAGTATTTTTGGACAAGGACTAAAACACAACAAAAAGAGTAAAGTGCGGACCGCACAATATGGAGTGGGGCCGCAGACAATGAAGGACCTCTGACAGAATTCTTGTGCAAAGTGCGGACCGCACAATCATTGTGCGGCCGCAGAAGGTGAGGTTTAGAGAGATGGTGTTTTGGGTCCATGAAGAAGTGCGGACCGCACTATTATTGTGTGGTCGCTGAGTTCAAAAGTTCGGCCACACTCAGAGATGTGCGGTCCGCAAAAGTCTCTCATGTCAAGTCCAAGATCAAGAGTACGGTCGCACTCAAAAATGTACGATCCACAGAATCTAAAGATGTGCGGCCGAAGCCCAAAATTTTGTGGCCGCAGAAGACCATCTTGTCAAGCCAGCTTCAAAGTAAGGGCCGCACACATAATTGTGCGGCCGCAGAACCTTCGCAGAGGTAATTTTGTCCGATAATTTTAGCTTGGTATAAATAGATCTTTTTGTAAATTTTAGGTTAAATTTGAGCAGCAGAAAATAGATAGTCGTTTTTCCTATACTGTTTTGGGTAACTTTATAATAGTTTATAATTTTAACATTAGATCTTCCTCAATGTATCATCTATTATGAGTTTAATCTTATTTTCTTCTTTAGTTTCTTCAGTTTTATCTATGAGTAGATAATTTCTTAGCTAGGATTGTGACCCAACCCTAGTGTGATGCCTAATAGGTGTTTAATTTAGGGCTTGTTTGTGATTGGGTAAGTGATATTTAGCCTAGTTTTTGCTTCAATTTTTTTTGGTTAAAATAAAAATTTTATTTCACCAAGTAAGAAATTTTCATACAGCTAACTCATTTGGACTCATGAGTTAGACTCTCAGAATATTCAAACATTGCTATAGCTCCCTAGACTGGATACCAATTTAACCTATCTAGTATACTCTTCCATTTACAATTGTTTTGTCCTCTAATATGTAACTGTATAACTATTTCTTTTGTTCTCTGCCTGGCTTCTTGCTTCTTCTGCTAAAATCTTCTAGCATTCCTTTCTGCCCATATGTGGTATACTGTTGCCGCAAAGAGGAAGCCTAAGATGTGTGTCCATGGTCGATTAGTGATTCTGCTTGCCACCCGGTGCACTTCTTCCTGCCATTTACCTATATTTCTCTGTATGCCTAGCCAACACAGTATAGAACTCCATATCTGATGTGAATAAGAGCATTCAAACAACATATGCTCCAATGTTTCATCTCTGTCAGTTGCACATAACACACATCCTTTGTCAACCTGAATTCCCCATCTTTCTAGTCTATCAATAGTAGATAGTCTGTATTGTACTGCTAACCAGAGAATGAACTGATGCCTGGGAATAACATTTTGAACCAACACTACTTGCTTCCACTCCACTTTCTGAAACTGTGGTGTAAAGAACTTGTATGCTTTTTTAATGCTGAACTTTCCTGGTAATTCAAAGCTTCTTAATAGTGTTACAGGACCCCCATAATTCTCTAACCAACTTCCTGCCTCCAATATTTTCCTAACTAGCCAGCTGGCTTGCTTAGGAATAGGATAGTCTGATATATTACTCTGCTTTATGTAAAAGCAATGAATCTATTTCACCCATAGGCTATCTTTTTCTGATTGATAGCCCACAAGAGCTTACAAATAGCTGATTTATTCCATCTGTAGAAGTCTAGTATATTTAAACCTCCAGCTTCTCTAGGCATGCACAATTTCTCTCAAGCAACTAGAGCTTTCCTAGACACCTCATTTGTACATGTCCATAGGAATGTTCCGCATATATTAGTTACCATATGTATAATCTTCTTTGGCAACAGGAAAATTTGGGCCCAATATGTCTGCATCTCGAATATGACACTTTTGATCAGTTGAAGCCTTCTACTGTATGATAACAATTTGGTTGACCAACATCTAATTGTTGCAATCAATTTTTCTAATAGAGGCAAACACTGATGAATTGTAAGTTTCCTTGAAGATAAAGGGACACTTAGGTATCTGAATGGTATCTCCCCAACAGAAAATCCCATCTCTTGTATAATCTGATTCTTAAATTCATTAGACACCCCTGCTACATAGAGTGAACTTTTCTCCATATTGGCTTTAAGTCCAGATACTTCAGAAAAATGGTTGAATGCTTGCATCATCAACTAAATTGATATTCTGTCTGCCCTGCAACACAACAACAAGTCATCTGCAAAACATATGTGAACTAGATCTAATTTAGAATATCTGGGGTGATAGTTGAAGTCAGGATTAGCTTTCAAGTTCTTAAAGGATCTATTCAAATACTCCATTGCCAATACAACCAGATAGGGTGATATTGGGCCCCCTGCCTTAACCCTTTTTTTGCTTGAAATCTTGTGGTCAATCCCCCATTAATCAACAGTGCATAACTGACAGTTGAAACACAAGTCATTATCCAGTTGACCATCTCTATTAGAAATCCAAATTCAAGCAGCATCATTTGTAGGAAACTCCACTCCACTGAATCATAGACTTTCCTTATGTCAATTTTGACCACACATCTAGGTGACACCCCTTTCCTAGAGTATCCTTTCACCAATTCATGGGCTACTATTACATTGTCTGGTATGCTCCTTCCCTCAATGAAAGCTGACTGGGAAGGACCTACAAGCATATCCATTACTGTCTTCAACCTTTCAGTTAAGATTTTAGCAATAGTATTGTATATAGTTGAACAACAAGCTATTGGTCTAAGATCCTTAACCATAGTAGGAGCTGGAACTTTAGGGACCAAAGTTATAGTAGTATAGTTGATATCTTTCAGGAGCTGGCCATTCTCAAAGAACTGCATAATTGCTGCTATTATATCTTCTCTAATAATATTCCAGTTTTCTTTAAAGAACTCAACTAGAAAGCCATCTATCCCTGGAGCTTTATCATTTGGAAGATTCTTAACAAACTGAATCACCTCCTCTCTAGTAATAGGTTTGATCAGATCTTTCTGTTGTTCAACAGATAGGCGTGGACCATTCCTTGCAACAGATATGTCAATACAAGGCAACTCCTTAGCAGATGTACCTAATAACTTCTTGAAGAAGGTAAGGAATTCTTGCTGAATTAACTTTGGATCAGTGACTAATATTCCTTGTTCATTCTGAATAGAAGAGATTATATTCCTTGCATGTCTGGATTTCATGTGAGCATGAAAGAATTTGGTATTAGAGTCTCCTGAGGAAATCCATGTAGCTCTGGATTTATGTCTAATGACTTTCATGTACATCACCCCATTCCATCACTATCAATGTCTCTTTCTCCTCATTTATCTGTCTTCTATTAAACAAATCTTTTGCCAACTTGTCTTGAATCTCCCCCAATTTTTTCTTCAAATTCATTAACCTACTTTCTAATGAGGAATATTCTTTGTTTAATTGCTTCGCCTCTTCTTCCACCAGTTTCAACTTCTGCCATGCTCCATACATACAATGCCCATTAATATTCTGCTGCTACACATTCTGAATAATTGTCTTAAAAACATCCTGTTGTAACAAGACATTAAGAAGTCTGAATGGTCTCCGTAGGTATTGTTTAGCAATCACAATGTTGATTACAATGGGAGAATGATCTGAACACTTAGGGTTCAGATAGCTAGCTTCAATACTACTATAAGTTTGTAGCCACTCTGCATTACCAAATACCCAATCAATGTGACTTATATCCTTTCATTATTATCTTTTTTGTTGCACCAAGAGAACTGTCACCCTTTCCTAGTCACTTGTCCCACTCCCAAATCTGTAATACAAGTCTGAAAGTCAACAGTTTCAGCAGGATGGACTGGTACTCCATTAATTATATCATCACTAAACAGAATGGTGTTGAAGTCTCCCAATAGGATCCAGGGTCCATTAATATATCCTTTAATGTTCCTTAATTAATCCCACAATGGTTTTCTCCCTGCAATAGTATTATATCCATACACATATGTCAATTCACAATTAAACTGGGATTGATTATCCTCAATAAAACACTGAATCAACTGTGCAGTACTATATATAATAGTCACATCAACTGAAATTCTCCTCCATCCAACCCATATCCTTCCATTAGGGGCATGAGTATAATCTGTATAGAACTCCCATTAATTTCCAAACTTTCTAGTAACTTTTGTAGCTTTGTGTTGTTTAACTCTAGTCTCAAGGCAACCAATCAAGTCTATCTTCTTATTAAGCAAAAATTCCTTGAATTGTTTTTGCTTGTGGGACTTATTTAGCCCTCTTATATTCCAAGAGAAAAATATCATGGGGGTTATTTTTTGGCAAGTCTCTGACTTACTCTCTTTTCAACTGGTTCTTCATATCTTCTCAAGGCTGAATACTGGTTTGTCCCCATAGAGTCCTCTGAGTCACTTTCCAGTTCTTCCTCCTGGTGATTTTGTATTTCATGTTGATTCCCCTGCTCTTTTCCTTGAAACACTACTACTTGCTTCCTACTTCTTTGCAATTGCACTTTGGTAGGGGCACTATGTTTTTCCTCATCTTTTGTAGGTTCTTGTTGTTTAGCATTTGGCACTAGGTTGTCCTGTTTAACCTTCCATTCCTTCTTCTCTTGTATTGGCTTCTGCTTCCCTCTTTTTTGGCCTTTTGGTTGTAGTTTCTGTTCTTCCTGATCCTCTTTTCCACATATTTCAGTGAGATGCCCAAATTGAGCACAATTTTGATAGAACTTAGGCCTCCACTCATAATCAATATCCTGCTCCCATATGGTTCCTTCAGATTTTCCAATAGTTATCATCTCTGGTAGTTGCTGGGTTATGTTCATCTCTGTGAGAACTCTGGAAAAAGATATCCTATTCCCTGTTGCTGTCAATTTATTAGTACATATTGGTCGACCTAGATAGCTAGCAAGTCTACCCAAATTCTCCTCAGTCCAGCATTGTAGAGGTAGCTTAGAAAATGATACCTATAGTGGAACAAATCTCAGAGGTTCCTTGTTCAGTTTGAAATCAGGTACCCATTCCTTTAGGATCATCGGCCTACTATTGAAAGTGTAAGGTCCATTCTGAAGCAATATGTTCTTATCATCCTCCGATTTAAATTTGAAAATGAAATATCCATCATCATGAAGGAATACTCTGAGAGTTGACACAAATTGCCACACTCCATAGAAAAACTATAACATCTCCTTGAAACTAGGCATACCTCCTAATACATAGCCAAATAAAGCATTTCTCTATTGCCTACTCTGTTCCTCCATCTCGATCTCATTTAATTGCACAACTTTAACTTTATTTTTTTTATGACTGGAGGGAAACATTTCAATTGCATACCTAGATGTTGAGCTCGATTGTTTTTAACCACATCCGCCATAGTAGGACCTTCAGTTCCAGAGTTTACCTTGATTGGACTTGGCACAACTTGTTCCTTAGGGAAATTCAGCCTTCACACAGCAGAACTAGTTGGTTCCTCCTTCTATATTGTCACCGGCGACTTTGTTTCCTGTTTCATGCAGCTTGATCCTTCTCCAGTCGCTACCTAATTGCTCAATTGCAATGGCGCCATAGCTTGAGGAACCCCTGAATGTGGAGTAATAACCCTCATATCACCATCTACCTTCTTCATAGTGGTTGGAGCTTGGCTTGCCTGCCGTTTCCGGCGCGGCATCGCTGTTAGTACACGTTAGCAAACCTCTGCTTAACTTGCGCATTCAAAGCAAACTTAACCGCCCTTATTGCTTGAGCTTTTAATCAAACTTCTCTTCTTGCTTCAATTTTAGATTCAATGGTTGCAAACATTGATTCAAGCCTAATTGACCTAGTCTCCACTTGAGAAAGAGGGACTAAGTCTAGGAAAAATAGGCTAACAAGGAATTGGGGTGAACTCAAAAAATTAATAGTCTCAATTAAAGGGTCGAATCTAGAGATAGTAAGACCCGACTTGAGCATGTATCACTTGTTTTGTGAACTATTCATTTGGTCTTGAGAAAGCCAAATTAGGCAAAACCACTCTAACTACCGAGAGATATCGGGTGGGTAATTGTGTGTGATTTCTATATTACGCCCCGATCAGCCAAACCTGTCCTAAAGACCACAATCCGTTAAATACCACCTAGATGGAAATCACGGCCCTAGAACATTTATAAACTTGAAAAATAACAACACCAAAAATATCCTTCTATCGTTTTTCATTTACAAACATTAGTATAAATTTTAAAAGTAGAAAGAAACAACTAAATATGTGAAAGTGCATTTTGGGCACGTCATACACTTAGTCTAGATATATACCTAATCCAATATAAGCTCTCTGAGGAATCGACCCCGAATCTAGTTGAGTAATTATAATTGCATTGACCACTTCACAATCCCAATTAGTGGTGTTGATTTGGGTGACATCACATTTCCACTTCCTTCCCTCTCTATGTTCTATTATTTATTCTATATTTTTAGCTTTTTCCTTTTTTGCGCATTTTTTCTCTTTTCTTTTCCTCTTTTTCTGTTTACATGTAATTCTCTGTCTTCTTCCTCCTCCTGCAATCTGCCACCTCATCCTTTCCATTCTTCTCTTATCATCACAGCACATATATTCTCTACTTCAAAAAAAGATCCAAATATTTGTTCATTTTCCTTAATGACTCCTCATAGGATCATACAACTTTAATACTCCACATCCTTTTTATAAGTTAAAGAGTAGAAAAAAACTGAAACTTCATGCAGAGCACCATCCTCACGCTTCACAAATACAACTTCAGCGGAAATACTCCGAGCTTTTAATTTTTGGTTTATTAAGTTCCTTGGAGAAATAAGAATTCTTAATTTGTTAGATCTTTTAACAATTACTGTTGACAAAAAAAGGGTCAAATCCACATACGTATTTTTACTTCTTTTTTTCATGACTAATAAGGTTGTAAAATGCGAATTGTTTCATCCAATTCCACTTTATTTTAAAAAAAAAATTATTAATCTAATATTTACTCACTGTAAAATAAATTACGAAGTGTAATACATATCATCAAAAAGCTTTATAGATGAATGTAATCAAGATTTTGATTTTTCAACTTACCTGTGGTAGTTACGCTCCTCTTGCAATGATCAGTCTGGAACTATATTCACGAAAAAAGTTCTTCATTTACTGACCTTCAGAACATGTGATCTTTTTTGTAACTTATATAAATACCCTTTTTAAATTGATAGATTGCAATAAGTTCTTACAACTGTTATAAATTTCATTACCTTTCTCTATTACAACGACATAATAAATATATATATATATATATAGAGAGAGAGAGATATTTTCCTCAACAAATAGCTTTTCAAAAGAAAAACAAATTGACTTTCAATACTTACATGATGAAAATTAGGGACCAGTTAAGAAACTGAAGAAGTTTTTACAAGATGTAAATAGATTTTGGTGTAGTTATCATTCCGAGATACTAACACGAAGTTTGTTTTGAAGGAAGAAATTTGATGATACCTGGCCGTTGTAAACTTGATAAACCAAAACTTACCAGATTCAAACCCAAGATACATGACTAAATCAACATGTGGGTATGTTTTTTGTTAATGCTACTGCTAGAATTAGATCTAACTAATGAAATAGGACAAAACTGAGAGAGTTAAGTCATAAAAACTCATAATGCTGAAAAGATACAATTTAGTGACTAAAAAAAGAATAAAAGATACCATTTATAACACATTGAACAAATGGGGATTATGGATTTTAAAAGTCACAACCTAAGAAGTAATTTATAACACATTAAATAAAAACAATTGGGGGTTATGGACTTGAAAAGTCACAACCTTCAATAAAGAGGCGTGTGATATGAATATAGACTTTTAAAATAAGATAAATAGTTTGAAAAGGGGAAAAATCAAAAAAAAAAATCAAAAAAAGATAAATAGAATTCCTACATTATGAGATATGCCATATCATCTTTTCGCTTCCCTCTTATATATATATATATGAGCAGGAAAGATCAAATTTAGCAAATTAATTTATCATGTTATATGGTTGATTTTTTGGTTTTTGGCCTAAGGTAATTTACGTGTATGATTTGCTTCCCTAGACCAAACTTCCTTAATTAGTCTATCGGGAACGCAAAAATCGATCGACGTGATACTATGCTACTTCTAAATGTACTTATTTTTCTCAATGCAGAGTACTGAGTCTATTGACTGTCCTTTCTCAGTTTGTTGTTTTCGATATAAGAATGATTTTGTTTGATATGAGTTTATGGCAGGCGATGTCAGGATTTATTATAAATTTAGAATTTTAATTATTTTAAATTACTGAACGCTAAATTAGTTATTTATTGAGAATAATTACAAATTTAAAACTTGAAGTTACTAGTTCAATGGAACCCATATGCTACACACTAGCTCTCCATTTATTTATGACGTAGTATAAATAGTGTTAAAATCAAAAAAAAAATTAAGGATGTTCAATCTTAAAAGAAGTAAAAAGAGTTTACCGGTAAAATGTGTTCAATATATTACTATTTTATTTATATATATAATATAATATTTTGACGAAAGGTGATTAATTAACAATTCTTTAAGACATGGAGGTTCGCCCTGCGTCTAAGTTATTCAAAGAATTCCATGTGAATATTACAGAGAGTACCATATAATGGAAGTCTTGAAATTCAAAACTTTATTGATATCTAATGTGAAAATGTCTCACATGTTTCGTTCATCATGGCGAGTGCGCGAACTCAATAAATACAGCCACCGTGATCAGCGCTCATCGTTCCCACAACATTAAATTAAACATTGAATTAAACGATGCAGAGTACGTCTTGGAGTCTTTCAGTCTTCACGTGTAGGGATGGCAAAGAAATCTTCTTTTATTTTTATTTTTAAGTAACTCGCTTAATCTGTTTACGTTTAAACCTTTTGAGTTATGATTCATTTGTAGATTGGATCAACAAATGGAATTCAAAATGACTCATCAAATTCTATTAGATCAAAATGAATCAAACCAGTGCAACCCCATAGTGGATTAAAATGCAACCCAAAATAAAACACGTTGAACGAATTTGAAAATTGAGAGTTATGTAAATTTTAAGATATTAAGCTAATAATCAAATACAAACACATCACTTTTCATATTTTCCTTCCAAAAAGCAACATAAAAAGAATGAAGTTTGGATCATGCAGTTGGGCGAGGTTGGGTTGTTACCCGATAGTTGCCTTAATTATCTTCACTTACTTCATTTTATCCCAATCAAACTTTGGGCGAGTTTTATGATATGACCCACCCTTCTAGACGTGTTTGTGATCTCAACTACTGCTTGTAGCTTAGGCCTATGTTTATCAACGAAGTTCCTTTTTAATGTATATAGATAGTAATATATAAAAATTGTTTTCATTTACATATACTGATTTTAAGTTTTGAATCTATAAGTGACGTGATTTCCTTCTAGACGTGTTTGTGACCTCAACTAATGCTTTTAGCTTAGGCCTACGTTTATCAACGAAGTTCCTTTTTAATGTATATAGATAGAAATATATAAAAATTGTTTTCATTTACACATACTGATTTTAAGTTTTGAATCTATAGGTTGACGTGATTTTGGAGAGATTGCAAAGACCCGATCGGTCGTTTTGAGCATATGTCTTCCGTTCAACTATTTGATGTAGCAGGAAATGCAATTTTAGTAAAGGCCGATAACGCAGAAGTACCCCCGCTTCATGTATATAATGAAATTTTGAAACAAGTGAGCTTGAGCCATGTTCATCGCCCTAGGCTTACCAAATGGATTAGAAATAAATATAAGTCTGCACCAATAAGGTATCGAGAGGGCTATCACAGTCAGGTGCGAATTGATTACCCCTATTTGTAAACTACCCCTCTAAAGATGGAAGACAAGAAGCTCAGTAGCAAGGCCGCTTGAGCAGCATCGTATGTTGTATTATGACTTGTGTGAGTCATTGGTTTTTGTTTTCAGGTTATTCAGAATCGATTTGGAAAAATGAATTTCATGATTGAAGCTTTAAGTTGGAAGAGTTGAGCAAGTTTGAATTTTTAGTATTTGACTTCGGATTGGAGTTTTGATGGTCTTGTTAGGTCTGGATGGTGATTTTGGACTCAGACGTTTGCTCGAATTTTGCATTTGGATATTTCTAGAAGGTTTCAGTGCTAATCGGCGAAAGTTGGAAATTTAAAATTTTGGAAAGTTCATAAGTTTGACCAAGAGTTGATTTTGATGATATCGGGATCAGATTATGATTCCGGGGATTGGAATAGCTTTGTTATGTCATTAGGGACTTGTTTGCAATATTTGAGTTCATTCCGAGTTGATTTGATAAGGTTTGACACAAGTTTTGGAAGTTGAAAGATTCAAAGTTCATTAAGTTCTGTTTGAGGTGTGATTCGTCGTTTCAATGTTGTTATGCGTGATTTGAGTTCTCGAGTAGGTCCGTGTTATGTTATAAGACTTGTTGGTATATTTGCACCGGGTCCTGAGTGGCTTGGATGAGTTTCAGACGAGGTTCGGATAATTTTGTCTCATGTTGCATTGCTGAAGGAGTGTTGGTTCTGGTGTTTCCGCATCCGCGGAAGAATAGAGGAAGATGCGAGGCTACAGATGCGGACAATTGGTTGCAGAAGCGAAAGAAGGCTTGGCTGGGGGATGATTGCAGATGCGGAGGAAGAGGCGCACCTGCGTGTGCATAGAATCAAAAACTGTGACCGCAGAAGCGGGTAGGTGCACAAAAGCGTGTTTTGTCTCGCACCTAAACTTGCAAAGAAACGATGCCTGTTGCGCAGGTACGGAAGAGCAAACCTCCAGTGTTTTCCGCAGAAGCAGGAATCTTGACGCAAAAGCGACGCCGCAGAAGCGGCCCTTTGTTCGCAAATGCAAAAATTGTCGGGCAGACATTATAAATCGAGGGCTTGGTCATTTTATTCATATTTGGAGCTATGGAGCTCAGATTGAGACGATTTTTGAAGCGATTTCATCATATGAATTGGGGTAAGTGTTATCTACTCGATTTTGATTGTATTTCATGTATCTATCTTCGTTTTTGGTAATTGGATTGTGAATTTTAAAGAGAAAATTCGGGATTTTGTCTAAAGTTTCATAGAGTAAATTTTTGAGTTTTGAACATTGATTCGGAGTCGGATTTGAGTGAAACTAGTACGGTTGGACTCGTAATTGAATGTGTTATCATATTTTGTGAGTTTTATCAGGTTCCGAGGTGCGGTCCCGAGTTTGACTTATTGATTGACTTTGGGCTTTTGATAAAAGATTCGACCTTTATCATTTGGAATTGTTTCCTTAGGCTTTATTGATGTATTTGAGTTTCTTTTGTCTAGTTTCGAGTCGTCTGGAACTCGGTACATGCGAGATGGCATTTTTGGGGTATTGTTTGGCTTGCTCGGTATTGGATTTGGCTCGTTCGAGGTAAGTAACACTTCTAAGCTTGGTGGTGAGGGGATGAACCACTGAATATACGTGATATGTGTTTGGTTTTGAGGTGACGCACATGCTAGGTTGGGCGTGCACCGTGTGAATTATGACTCGATTGATTCTGTAGTACTGTGTAGTTACCTAATCTTGTTTTTATCCATTAAATCTATGTGCTTGAGTAATTGAGTTGTGATCCATGTTAGAAACCATGTTTAGGCTATATACTTATTCTGTGGGACCCACAGAGGTCATATCTGCTGTGAGTTATTTCTTAAATGGCAGTTACATACTCAGTCATACTCATTCATTTGCATATCGTATCTCAGTCTCCATTGTTATTTATTGATACATCATATCATCATTTTGGGCTGATTTTCATGACATTGTGAGCCCGAGAGACTGGAGAGATTGATGACTGAGTTGGGGCCTGAGGGTCGGATTGCGAGTGATATTTATGGGATCAGGTTGCACGCCGCAGCAGGATTTATTATTCTGCGATGAATCTTCCCTGTATTATTGATTCATGATGAGATTGGGTTGCACGCCATAGCATGCTTTATTGATTGATTCCATATTGGTTTATTATAACGCTTGGGTTGGATCTACCCCCCTCCCCCCTGGAGTTTGCACACCCACAACGAGCGCAGTTGCTATTGATTCATTTGGGCTAGATCTGCCCTGTACAGTTCTGAGTCACTGAGAGTGTTGAGGGCTGGATCTCCCCTATTTAGTGCTGGGTGACTTAGTATGTTGAGTGATTGAGCGTGATGAGTGGAAAGTGTGAGCCAGTGAGATTGAGTACTCTGAGAATATGCGTATGGTTTTATCACTGAGTTGCAATGGATTCAACATGCACACTTGACATATAGGCATAGAGATGCATCTTCTTCATGTTATACAGTATTGCGTCATTCAGGACTTCACATACACATTGACATGTAGGCATATAGATGTATTTTTCTCATGCCATTTGAAAATAAAACATTTACCTGTTGAAAGTTTTGGGAAAAATCACATTTTTACAAACTTACTCATATTTTGGTGATTTCGATAAAAAAAATTAGGGTTTCACTAATATACTTGAAAAGAATGCCTATTTTCCAGAACCTTGAACAAGCTGAGCATTATATCTCTGAGTTACTTCTTTTATCACCTTCATTATGTTGTTATGAACTGTTGTTGGCTATTTGTGTTGGACTCCGACCATTGTTCGAGCTCGTCAGTACTTTCAACATAAGGTTAGGTTTGTTACTTATTGAGTACATGAGGTCGGTTGTATTGTACATGTTGGTCTTTAAGCTTGGTGTATCTTAAAGAGAGTGAATGGAAAATAGTGGAAAAAGAAATGGAGGGAAGTGAAATTTTGAATTAGTGCACTTTGTCCCTCATTAGAAGGAGGAAAGAAAATCTATGTGTATATATAGAGAAGCTCTTCTTCTAGCTCTTAAAGAGTTGAGAAAAAGGCAAGCCTCGCGCCGTCGTCGTCGCTCGCTCGCTTGGCTCGGCTTCGGCTTCGGATTCGGCTTCGGTCAAAGATCGATTGATTGATTAATCTTTTTAGACAAAGGTCCGGTCCATTTTTCTTTCCCGGATTATTTTAAATCTGTTTTTAATTTTCCCGCAATCTTCACACCTGTTCTAACAGCTATGGTTGTTCTGAAAGGTTGCAAAACATTTTCAGAAGTTCTGAAAGGTTGCAAAACCTTTTCAGAAACAGTACGAGATTGGCTATAAATATGCCTTGAATCCCAGAATCTTTACTAACTAAATTTTCTGATCTTCTTCTTCTTCTTCTTCTGCACAAAAATATTCCAGTGTGTTTTACGACCATCAAGTGGTTCGCTGATCACCGGAGTTTTTGGTACTGATACGCTGGTGAGATAAATCGTTCTATCCTAGGAGGATATATTCTAAAACCTCGGGTACTGAGGGAAATAATTTCCTTAAGGACACAATGTATATTCAGTGGGCTCGGTTTATTCTTGTATTATTCTTTTTTTCCGGAAGAGAAGCTAAGGACACATGGACTAGCGCACCCGCGCTCAGCACGCGCTAGTGGTCGCGCTAGTCAGGTTTCTAACTGTCCCAGATAAATTCCACTAGTGGGTCGCGCTAAGCCCACGCTAGTGAGGTTTCTCACTGTTTCTGTATTTTCAGAAAATTTATTATTTTATTTTACAGCAATACATATTAATAAAATCTTAAGGAAATTAATATTTTTTTTCTATATTCTGTTTGTGGAGATTAAAACCTGCGTGTTTTCTACTCCTTCTGAATTTTATTATTCTGATTTGAAGATATAAAAAACTTCATCAGAGTTTTGAAATTCAGAAAATGATTTGAAGAACATAAAAACTTCATCGTTTTCTCTGAAACAGTATATAAAAACTTTGGTTTTTATTTATTATACATACTGTTTATTGTTGATTATAGTATTGTTTACTGTTCTGATTTTTTCCATTGATTGAAATCTTCTGTTGTTGACAGTGAGAAATGGCAATTGATAACGGAAATTCTTCTGCGACTGTTGCGGCAACGACGATAGCCTCGTCAAGCCGAACTGCTGTTCCCCCGGCAGAAAAATCGGGGAAATGTTTGGAGCCAACTTCAAAGGATGGCAGCAAAGGGTGTTCTTCTGGCTTACCACAATTGGTATGCAGAAATTCACTAGTGAAGAACCTCCAGTGCCTGCTGCGGACATGCCGGACAACGAGAAGTTCATGATTGTTGAAGCATGGAAGCAGACAAATTTTCTTTGCAAAGGCTATATCCTAAGAGCTTTAGAGGATGACTTGTACAATGTGTACAGTGCGATGAATACTTCGAAAGAATTATGGGACGCACTTGAGAAGAAGTACAAGACGGAAGATGCATGCTTGAAGAAATTTGTGGTTTCCAAGTTTCTAGACTATAAAATGATAGACAACAAAACTGTGGGAACCCAAGTTGAGGAGCTTCAACTTATTTTTCACGACCTTATTGCTGAAGGTATGGTCATGAATGAAGCATTTCAAGTGGATGCAATGATTGAACAGTTGCCTCCTTCATGGAGAGATTTCAAGAACTATCTTAAGCACAAGCGCAAAGAAATGAAGTTGGAAGATCTTGTGATTCGTCTCAAGATTGAGGAAGACAACAAAAACAGCCGAGAAGAAGTCTTGCGGAAATTCAACGATCATGGGAGCTAATATCGTTGAGGAGAATGCTCCAAAAAGTAAGAAGAGGAAGAGATCTTCTAGACAGACTGAGGAGCAGAACAAAAAGAAATTCAAGGGCAACTGCCACAACTGTAGAAGAGTTGGTCACAAAGCCCCTGATTGTCGTCTCCCGAAAAAGGATAAGAAGAAGGGACATGCCAACATAGTGGAGAAGAATGATGACATTGATGATCTTTGTGCAATGCTTTCGGAATGCAACTTAGTTGGAAATCCGAAGGAGTGGTGGATTGACTCCGGAGCCACTCGATATGTTTGTGCTGTCAAAGAAGCATTTGCGACTTACTCTACTGCTGGTCCCGAAGAAGAGATTTCCATGGGAAATAATTCAACAGCCAAGATTGAAGGTTATGGGAAGATATTCTTAAAGATGACTTCCGACAAGGTGTTAATGCTCAACAACGTTCTTCATGTTCCTACTATTAGGAAGAATTTAGTTTCTACTTCTTTACTTGTGAAGAATGGATTCAAATGTGTATTTGTCTCTGATAAAGTTGTTGTGAGCAAGAATGAAATGTATGTTGGAAAAGGCTACCTCACAGAGTGCCTTTTCAAACTCAATGTAATGGTTGTTGATAGTATGAATAAAATTTCAGCTTCTTCTTATTTGCTAGAATCAAATGATTTATGGCATATTGGTTTAGGAGATGTCAATTATAAAACCTTGCGGAAGTTAATTAATTTAGAAGTATTGCCTAAATTCGAGTGTAATAAATCGAAATGTCAAATATGTGTTGAATCTAAGTTTGTAAAACATCCTTATAAGTCTGTTGAAAGGAATTCAAATCCTTTAGACTTAATTCATACTGACATTTGCGATATGAAGTCGACACCATCTCGAGGAGGGAAAAAGTATTTTATTACTTTTATTGACGACTACACTCGATATTGTTATATTTATTTACTTAATAGTAAGGATGAAGCAATTGAAGCATTTAAGCAATACAAGAATGAAGTAGAGAATCAATTAAATAAAAAGATCAAAATTATTAGAAGTGATAGAGGTGGAGAATATGAATCTCCGTTTGCAGAAATATGTTCGGAATATGGAATTATTGATAATAGGCTGAATTTACATAGTTTAGCGTATCTTTATACTCTAACTTAATGATGCTTCACGGTCTTAAGTGTGTTAAATGATGATAAATTAGCTCTAATGGTGATTTTTGTGTTTCACAGGAGTACAATAAGCTATTGAGGGCTTATGGCAGTGATCCGGGCGAATTTGAAGAATAAAAGGCCGTGGGGTAATTTCAAGGTGATTTGAAGGCTGGAGATTTAGCGAGGCAGTAGGAAACCCCCATTAGCGCAGGCTGCAGCGCGCCCGCACTAGTCCAGCTTTCCGGTGGCAGACAGAAACCCCATTAGCGCGAGATTAGCGCGTTCGCGCTAGTCCAGACGGGAAAAATTCTTTGAAAGGGGTACTTTTGGAAGTTCGGGGCCAATCCACTTAACCTATAAAAGGTTCAATTCGCCCAAAGGAGTAGATTACGAGGTTTAGAGTTTACAACAAGAAAAGAAAGGGCAAGAGGCAAGGAGGGCAATTGGGCATCAATTTATATCTCCTTCTCTTGTGATTTTTATCATTGTTCATGAATTCTTTTGTAGTTTTTATCATTATTATGAGTAGCTAACTTTTCTAATCTAAGGTTTTGGTGGAACCCATGGGGGATGACTTTATTGTGATATTAATATAGTTTTGGTTGGTTGTTAATCTCTATTTGTTCAACTACGTTCTTGTTGTATTTGATTGNTCTAGTAAATTATCATAATTACTTGAAAGAGATTTATGGTAGCTGGAGTGTTCATGATTGATAGAGACAACCAAATCAAAACTATAGGAAGTATACAAGAAGGAAGTTCACCAACGGGAGAAACCATAACCTTAGACCTTTATTAAAATTGTTTACACCTCATTGTTAGTAAATCTTTAGTTTATTAATTTTGTTCAGCTGTAGTAGTAAAAATACCACCAAGTGATATTCAAGACTTTTGAGAAAGTTGATTATTGAGAATTTAGTAATCTAAAGACGACATTTGATACGTTAATTCCCTGTGGGATTTGACTCAGGGCAAAATACCTGGATTATATTTGCAACGCCCGCTTAGTCTTTTAATAGACATAGTTGAGCGTGATCAAATTTTGGCGTCGTTGCCGGGGAATTAACGGTGTTATCAATTACAGTTTGAAGAAATACGAAATTCTAAAGTATAGTCAATTTTCTTCAATTTTTCATCTATACATTGAAATTTTACTGGTGAAGTATTTGAAGCCTTATTAGACCCCGAGAAAGTTTTCAAGGCCTTGGACCGAGCCAACCGGCAAAGCAAACAACAACCATCAATTGAACAACTTGAACTTGACATGGAAAATCCAAACAACAGGAACAACAATGGGGACGACGTGGTAGACCCAGTTGCGCAGATAGTGGAACCTCTTGTGCCAGAGGATCCTTTATATGACTGGGAACAACCCACGGCGGAGAATTTGGCCACTGCGATACTAGTCTCTCAGATACAGGCTGAGTCCTTTCAGATTACAAATAATATGCTGCACTTGCTGCAGAACAAGGGACTATTTTCGGGGTCCTCTAGGGTCATACATTGAGGACCCCCAACATTATTTGAAGAATTTCCTGTCGATTTTCAAGACTTAGAGGCAGCCAAACGTCACTCAGGAAGTGATAAAACTGTTGTTGTTTCCATTCTCAATGACAGGAGCAGCCCAGACTTGGCTAAACTCGCTCCCCATTAATTCCATTACCACAGGGGAGGAGTTAGTTAAGCAGTTCGTGAACAAATTCCATCCACCCAACAAGACAGCTCAACAAATTGATGAAATCTTGAGCTTCAGACAGAAGCCAATTGAAACATTGCAGGAAACATGGGAACGATTTAAAGGAATGTTGGTTATCTGTCCGCACCATGGTATTCCAGAGTAGATGTTGGGGCAGTGTTTTTATATGGGTCTGGCGGATACTGTAAAGGCAAATGTAGATGCTTCAGTTGGTGGAGCATTCTTGAGCAAAACATGGAAAGAAAGCCAGATCCTGCTTGATAAAATGGCGCAGAATTCAGAGTGGACAACCAGGAATGCGCCCATTACTCCTGTACTTCACTCAGTGCCCTTCGACCCATCCAATACTCTTACTGAGAATGTAGCCACCTTGATAACACAGATGAGCATACTAACTAAAAAGGTGGAGGAATCAGGGCAAAAGCAGCGGGTATATATCGTGGATACAACCAATGGGGCTTATGCACATATTGTATTAGTCAACCAATTGGTAATCAGTGGAATGCAGAGTGTGATCACCCTCCTTACNTATGTATCTACTTGAGAGAGAGTGCATATTTAGGTAGTTGTTTGAACAACACCACTCCCGGAGTATAGGCGAGAGTCATAACCGAGGGTTTAGAGGTTGGATTAGAGATAACGATATCTCGGGTGCAATCTAAAGTGAACTGTAGTGCAATCTAGCTAGCGTAACTTGAGAGAGTGCGTCTAGTAAATTATCATAATTACTTGAAAGAGATTTATGGTAGCTGGAGTGTTCATGATTGATAGAGACAACCAAATCAAAACTATAGGAAGTATACAAGAAGGAAGTTCACCAACGGGAGAAACCATAACCTTAGACCTTTATTAAAATTGTTTACACCTCATTGTTAGTAAATCTTTAGTTTATTAATTTTGTTCAGCTGTAGTAGTAAAAATACCACCAAGTGATATTCAAGACTTTTGAGAAAGTTGATTATTGAGAATTTAGTAATCTAAAGACGACATTTGATACGTTAATTCCCTGTGGGATTTGACTCAGGGCAAAATACCTGGATTATATTTGCAACGCCCGCTTAGTCTTTTAATAGACATAGTTGAGCGTGATCAAATTTTGGCGTCGTTGCCGGGGAATTAACGGTGTTATCAATTACAGTTTGAAGAAATACGAAATTCTAAAGTATAGTCAATTTTCTTCAATTTTTCATCTATACATTGAAATTTTACTGGTGAAGTATTTGAAGCCTTATTAGACCCCGAGAAAGTTTTCAAGGCCTTGGACCGAGCCAACCGGCAAAGCAAACAACAACCATCAATTGAACAACTTGAACTTGACATGGAAAATCCAAACAACAGGAACAACAATGGGGACGACGTGGTAGACCCAGTTGCGCAGATAGTGGAACCTCTTGTGCCAGAGGATCCTTTATATGACTGGGAACAACCCACGGCGGAGAATTTGGCCACTGCGATACTAGTCTCTCAGATACAGGCTGAGTCCTTTCAGATTACAAATAATATGCTGCACTTGCTGCAGAACAAGGGACTATTTTCGGGGTCCTCTAGGGTCATACATTGAGGACCCCCAACATTATTTGAAGAATTTCCTGTCGATTTTCAAGACTTAGAGGCAGCCAAACGTCACTCAGGAAGTGATAAAACTGTTGTTGTTTCCATTCTCAATGACAGGAGCAGCCCAGACTTGGCTAAACTCGCTCCCCATTAATTCCATTACCACAGGGGAGGAGTTAGTTAAGCAGTTCGTGAACAAATTCCATCCACCCAACAAGACAGCTCAACAAATTGATGAAATCTTGAGCTTCAGACAGAAGCCAATTGAAACATTGCAGGAAACATGGGAACGATTTAAAGGAATGTTGGTTATCTGTCCGCACCATGGTATTCCAGAGTAGATGTTGGGGCAGTGTTTTTATATGGGTCTGGCGGATACTGTAAAGGCAAATGTAGATGCTTCAGTTGGTGGAGCATTCTTGAGCAAAACATGGAAAGAAAGCCAGATCCTGCTTGATAAAATGGCGCAGAATTCAGAGTGGACAACCAGGAATGCGCCCATTACTCCTGTACTTCACTCAGTGCCCTTCGACCCATCCAATACTCTTACTGAGAATGTAGCCACCTTGATAACACAGATGAGCATACTAACTAAAAAGGTGGAGGAATCAGGGCAAAAGCAGCGGGTATATATCGTGGATACAACCAATGGGGCTTATGCACATATTGTATTAGTCAACCAATTGGTAATCAGTGGAATGCAGAGTGTGATCACCCTCCTTACCCAGAAAACATGAATTATGTTTCAAATTATGGAGGCCAGAGACAGGGGGGACAGAATTGGGGCTAGCAAGTTCAACCGTATAGACCACCTCACCAGCAACAGAACAATGGAAACATGGGTGCCATGAGACCTCATGGTAATGTGGCACCTTATCAGAGGCCACAAGGTTATAACAATCAAAATCAGCAGCAAGCATACCACCCTCCTCAGCAACAACATGGGGGGAGGCAAGAAGATGGGTTTTCCAGGCTTGAAGCGATGATGCAACAGGTGATTGGGTCGACTGCCAAAATGAGTGAGAGAGTAGATGCACATGATGCAACTATTAAAAATATTGAAGTGCAGTTAGGCCAAATATCTATGTAAGTGAACAATCGTCCTCTTGGGACTTTACCTGCAGATACTCAGGTGAATCCTAAGGACCATGACCCGAAGCAGATGATGGCAGTGAGTCTCCGCAATAACGGGACTTAGACTTGGAACAAGAGTTGGCTCGTGAAAGTAGGCAGGCAGAGACACCAGTACCAGTGCCAATCAAAATTGATGATTCCACAAACTTGACCAAGGTAACAATGCAAACTGTTGAAGGAGAACCTAGTGGGCAGAGTGAGGCTGAAAAGGAAGTGGATATAACCCCAGAGCCAGTAGTTGAGGTGTTAGTTGAGAAAGAAAAATCCCAAATCACTGGGAAGAAGAGACCGCTNAGACATAGTTGAGCGTGATCAAATTTTGGCGTCGTTGCCGGGGAATTAACGGTGTTATCAATTACAGTTTGAAGAAATACGAAATTCTAAAGTATAGTCAATTTTCTTCAATTTTTCATCTATACATTGAAATTTTACTGGTGAAGTATTTGAAGCCTTATTAGACCCCGAGAAAGTTTTCAAGGCCTTGGACCGAGCCAACCGGCAAAGCAAACAACAACCATCAATTGAACAACTTGAACTTGACATGGAAAATCCNCTGGGAAGAAGAGACCGCTAGCCCCATTCCCTCAAAGGCTGGCCAAATACCAAAAGGATGAGCAGTACAAAAAGTTCTTGGATATCCTGAAGTAGATACAGGTAAACATTCCTCTGATTGATACTCTGAAAGAGATGCCTGGGTATGCGAAGGTGATGAAGGAATTTATGTCTCGGAAGTTTGATTTCCATGACTTGGCGACTGTGACTTTGACTCAGACTTGCAGTAGTGTGGTAACACGACCAATAGCAAAAGTTGTCTGATCCAGGGAGTTTACAATTCCCTGCACCATTGGCAATTTGGCTTTTGCCAAAGCACTGTGTGATTTGGGGGCTAGCAATAATCTAATGCCCCTGGCCATTTATAAGAGACTGGGTATTGGTAGAGCCAGACCAACTTCCATGTTGCTGCAGCTAGCTGATAGGACGGTGAAGAGACCGTCGGGTATTCTGGATGATGTTTTGGTGCAAGTGGGGAAGTTTGTGTTCCCTGCTGATTTTGTGATACTAGACTGTCGAGTGGATGAAGAGATTCCCATAATCTTGGGCAGGCCATTTTTGGCCACATGCAGAGCTCTCATTGATTGTGAGACTGGGGAGCTCAAGATGAGGCTTAATGATGAAGAAATCACATTCAGTGTGCAGAAATCCATGAGGCGACCGAGTGAGTTTGCCAACTTCTCTCTAATTGATGCTGTGGATGTGATAGTGGAGGAAGATGAAGCGTCCTTAACTATTGAGGACCCCCTTGCTGCATGTTAATGAATTTAGATGAGGTAAATGGGGAGGAATTGGCAGAGTGGGTGTTAGTACTTGAAGGTAAAGAGGTATGGCCGAGGGCTCTCGAGTTTGAACCATTGAACTTAGAGAAAAGAGAGAGCCCCGCCAGCTAAACCCTCTGTGAAAGAACCTCCCAAACTAGAGTTGAAACCATTGCCAGCCCATCTCATGTACGCATTTCTAGGCCCTAATACTACGATACCTGTTATTATCTCATCCAGTTTGTTAGATGTGCATGCAAATCAGCTGTTACAGGTACTCTTAGAGTGCAAGACTACCATTGGATGGACCATGGCAGATATCAAAGGGATCAGCCCGGCATATTACATGCATAAGATTCTTCTGGAAGAGGGACACAGACCTTCCAGGGAACATCAAAGGTGCTTGAACCCAAACATGAAGGAAGTGGTGAAGAAAGAAATCATCAAATAGTTAGATGCAGGAATCATTTTCCCCATCTTTGACAGCAGCTGGGTTAGCCCAGTGCAATGTGTTCCAAAAAAGGGTGGCATGACGGTTGTAAAGAATGACAAAAATGAGTTGATATCTACAAGAACCGTCACGGGCTGGAGAATATGCATGGATTACAAAAATTTGAATGTTGCCACCCATAAAGACCACTTCCTAATTCCCTTCATCGATCAGATGCTCGACAGGCTTGCAGGGAGGTCTCACTTTTGTTTCCGGGACGGGTACTCGGGGTACAACCAGATTTCAGTCGCCCCGGAGACAGGGAAAAGACCTCCTTCACATGCCCCTATGAGGTATTTGCCTTCAGAAGGATGACATTTGTCCTATGCAATGCACCCGCCACATTCCAAAGGTGCATGATGGCCATATTCACAGACATGGTCAAAGACATCATGGAGGTATTCATGGATGATTTCTCAGTTGTGGGAAATTTATTCGATGAGTGCCTAGAAAACCTGACCCGTGTCCTAAAAAGGTGCATTGAGACGAATCTTGTGCTTAACTGGGAGAAGTGTCATTTCATGGTACAAGAAGGGATCGTCTTGGGACACTTGGTGTCAAGTAAAGGAATTGAAGTGGACCGAGCTAAAGTCGATGTGATCGAAAAAATTCCACCTCCCACATCAGTCAAAGCTATACGTAGCTTCCTTGGGCATGTCGGGTTCTACCGACGATTCATCAAAGACTTCTCCAAGATTTCCAATACCCTCTGTAAGTTGCTTGAAAAAGATAACCCCTTTGTGTTTTCTAATGATTGCAGGGTGGCGTTTAAGGAGCTAAAAAAGCAGTTAGTCAAGGCACCAATCATCGTTGCACCCAACTGGGAGCAACCATTTGAACTCATGTGCGATGCTAGTGACTACGCAGTGGGAGTCGTGTTGGGTCANTGTTGGCAGTAGTGTTCGCCTTTGACAAGTTCAGGTCTTACTTGATCGGGTCGAAGGTGATTGTGTACACTAATCACGCAGCCATCAGATACTTGGTTGAGAAAAAAGAGTCTAAGCCGCGCCTAATTCGTTGGGTGTTGCTTCTTCAAGAATTTGACTTGGAGATTCGTGACCGCAAGGGCACGGAGAACCAAGTCGCTGACCACTTGTCACGTCTTGAAGGTGCTGAGAATGCAATTGAATCGGAGGATATTCTGGAAACCTTTCCAGACGAGCAGCTACTCTCCACGAGCGTAGAGGATGTGTCATGGTATGCAGACATTGCAAACTACCTGGCAAGTGGTATTGAACCTTACGAATTCTCTTCTGTCCAAAAGAAAAGGTTTTATCGTGATTGCCGCAATTACTATTGGGATGAACCTCATTTGTTTAAAATTTGCATTGATAACATGATCCAGAGGTGTGTCCCCGAGATAGAACAATTTTCTGTTTTGCAGGCTTCTCACGCATCACCATATGGAGGACATTTTGGAGGAGTTCGGACAACAGCTAAGGTGCTAGAGGCCGGGTTCTACTGGCCTACTGCGTTCAAAGATGCTCACCAATGGGTGAAGGGATGTAACAAATGTCAAAGGACGGGGAACATATCCTGTCGTCATGAGATGCCCATGAATCCAATACAAGAAGTGGAGGTTTTTGATGTACGGGGGATTGACTTCATGGGTCCCTTTGTCAGCTCTTACGACAATAAGTACATACTTGTTGCTGTAGACTACATGTCCAAATGGGTGGAAGCTGCAGTGTTCCCCACCAATGATGCAAGAGTGGTGGTGGGGTTCTTGAAGAAAAATATATTCACCCGTTTTGGGATCCCAAGGGCTATTATTAGTGACGGAGGCACTCACTTTTGCAATCGTGTCTTCGAGAAGCTACTAGCCAAGTATGATGTGTGCCACAAGGTGGAAACCCCTTATCACCCTCAGACGAGCGGGCAGGTTGAGGTATCAAACCGTGAAATCAAGAGTGTGCTGACCAAAACAGTAAATGCCACAAGAACTGATTGGGTGAAAAAGCTTGATGACGCACTCTGGGCCTATAGGACTACATTTAAAACGCCAATTGGTATGTCTTCGTACAAGTTGGTATTTGGTAAGGCCTGTCACCTGCCTGTGGAGCTAGAACATTGAGCGTGGTGGGCATTAAAGCAGTTGAACATAGATCTCGATGCTGCGGGAGAAAATCGAGTCACAGAGCTGCATGAGTTGGAAGAGTTTAGATATCAAGCATTTGAGAGCACAAGGCTATATAAAGAGAGAATGAAGAGGTTACACGACAAAAACATTGTGGACCGAAATTTCAAACCCGGAGACAAAGTATTGCTCTACAATTCAAGATTGAGATTGTTTCCGGGTAAGTTCAAGTCCCGATGGTCTGGACCATTCAAAGTGGTCGAAGTGTTTCCTTCTGGTGCTGTGGAAATTGCTGCCGAAGATGGGTCTAACGCCTTCAAGGTCAATGGACAAAGATTGAAAATGTTTGTGGAGATGAATGAAACCAGTAAGCTGGGTGTGGTGCATCTTTTTGAACCTCAGAGGCTGAGCGAGCCTTAATTGTGCTCATTCTGCATCGTGCCGCGACGGTAAATCAGGCGCTTCATGGGAGGCAACCCATTGATTGTTGTACTCGTCGTGCCGCGACATTAAATCAAGTGCTGGTTGAGAGGCAACCCAATACATATAGTGTTTATAGTATAAAGTACTAACATATGTAGGTTTGCAAGAAAAAAGGTGAACACAGGACCCCAAGAAAGAAGAAAACAAAAGAATGATTTCTGCTGATGCCTGGACTAGCGTGCCCTAGCTAAGCTAGCGCTAGTCAGGTTTCTCACTGCCTCTCCAACCTCGCCACTAGCGTGGCCGTGCTAATCTCGTGCTAGAGGTCATGCTAGTGGGGTTTTACACTGTCCCTCAACCCCTGGACTAGCGCACCCGCGCTATTCTAGCACTAAGGTCGCGCTAGTTCGTCCTGACACAGGTAAGATTTTCGGGTTAATTTTTTATTTTGTTATTTTCTTTTTTTAATTTTCCCAACCACCCAATTAATTTTCTCTCTCCCCCCCCAACCGACCCAACCCCTTCCACTTCCCCCCACTTTCCTTCTCACGATAGAACTCCACCCTCCCATAAATCCTTCCCCTTCTTCTTTCTCTTTTCCTCTTCATCTTCCCCCCCCCCAAACGCACGCAAACCCCTGCAAGTTTTTTTTGCACCTCTCCATTCCACAACTCAAGCACTCCCATCTCTAAGTCTTCTTCAACCCCCATTACTCCATCTCCCTCCTTCAACTCTACATGTATGTATTTCTCAAACTAATTTTCTTTTTATTTTTTTGTAACTTTGTTTTTCTTTTCCCTTGTGTACACAAATTGTACCTTTTTCTTATTTGGTAGCGGTACTGGGTAGTAGTTGATTTGTACTGAAAATAGATGACATAGTGAGAGTGGGGTGTTGTGATTATGTTTGGGTTATTGTGGTGGTACTTCATATCCATTATTGAGTGCTTGGGGTTTAAATTGTTAATGCCCACCACATGTTTGTAAAAAGGCCCCAGTGGAGGGAAGTAATGTGACCGATTTTATGGTGAAGTCTAGGTAACCACAGTTGGGTCACCCTGTTGTACTGAGCTAATACTATGCTAATTGTAGGTACCATGCCTCCATGCAAGTGTCAAGCCACAGGCTCCTCCTCGAGTCGTACGGCAAGAGCCTCCACCGGAGGAAGGCCCCAAAAATCAGTTGACTTGAGGCCTTTCAATAGCCACAAGTTTGTCTCAGTGAAGGCTCAGGACAGATTCGCTTAAAAAGAGGATAAGACATCTGTACCTGAACAGGCCATGTACTCTGAATCCATCAGAATGAACTGTCCTAGAATGTATGAGGTGTTAATGCGGCGTCGCCTGGATGTTTCCTTGAGGAACCTGATGAGGCAAAAGCCACGATTGTCCGTGAATTTTATGCCAATGCTCTGGAACATGAAAACTATGTAATAAAAGTGTGGAGAAGGCAAGTTAATTCCTCAATGGAGAACATTCGGACAATGTACAGACTACCTCCACAAGCGGCTGGTTATGTGGATGCCTACCGGTCCTATAGTGGAAAAATACTCTCTGGGATGCGTTCACCCCGACCATCTGTCAACCGGGAGTCACATTGAAGTGGTATAAACATGGAAACAAATTCCAGTCCTCGACCCTCAAGTTTGAGGCCAAATGCTGGTTGTACCTGATCAATAACCGACTCTTGCCATCCAAAAACACTTCAGAGGTGAACATTCCTCGAGGGTGTTTGATTTGGTGCTTCATGATAGATGCACCATTCGATGTGGCCCAGGTAATTCATGAAGAGATGTTTGTCCGCATGAAGGTCCAAAGGTATGGGTTCTTCTACCCTTCGCTTTTTACTCGATTGTGCGCTGCGGCTGGGGTGCCAGGCGACTTTGCCGTAGATGGCCGGGCGCCTGAGGTGCACCCCTTCAAATCTGAAAGAGTTACTACGGGAAAGGAGGCAGTGGCGGCAGATGAGGAATTAGTAGATCATGACTCTGAGGAAGATGAGGAGGAGCCTCAACAGGGAGGTGGGGACACTGAGCACATGGAGGAGGAGCAGCCTATTCAGGAGCAGGCTGCGGATGTTAGAGTCCCCTCTAGGGCCAGTCGGGGACAGCGGTTAGACCGCCTAGAGCAAGATGTGGCTGGGCTGAGGACCTCGGTGACTGACCTGGGGACTCGTGTTGAAGAGATGGGCACCCAACAGAATAAATCTGAGAAGAGGATCATGGGTTGGCTCCGCGCCCTAGGTCGTGCGTGCAACATGGACTCAGGCACCGTCTCCGACTAGGATTGAGCTGTCGGGGAAGTCCCCTTTCCTTACTATGTTTTTAATTGGCTATGAGGACATGTCCTCATTTTAAGTGTGGGGTGGGAGAAGGATTCCCTGTTTTGTTGTATGTTGTATAGTTATGAAGTGTTTGCTTTAGTTTGTGTTTAACTTGGTAGAATTGTAGTTTTGTTTTATGTTTTCTTTTTGTAGTTTGTTTTAGTTGTTTTTTTAGGTATAGTTAATCAAGTCGTCTTGGATCGATGACGGATCCTTTCGGAGGGGTTCTTGAGGGTCCAAGTCGATCGGAAAAAAAAATTAGAAAAATTTAGTGGACTCTTCCTGATGACAGATTTCTTAGGCAGTTTTCTTGAGGGAGGTTAGTCCAAAGAAAACGCCAAAAAGATTTTTTTATTATTTTTCTTATTTTTAGGTAGTGTAGTAACTCCCCCTTGGTTTTTCTTTTGACCGCGGTTCTTTTCCAAGTGTTTAGCTTGAACCGGGTATAGCTAGCTTCTTCTTTTATTTTTAGTTGTTAGGAATCCTTTGGGCAAGGTGCTGAATGATAAAATGCTACCCTTAGTGTGTTACACCCAAACACCGTGAATCCTAGAGTGTGACGCTTAGGCTCACCTGTTGACTCTTGTAGAATGCCTTAATGGTGCATGTTGTAACTAACTTGAATGCTCAATGGAGTGTTTTGATGAACCAATTTGGATTGAATTATGTGCCATGTGTGTGTGAGGTATTTTGCA
This sequence comes from Nicotiana knightiana, assembly GCA_005239525.1. Classification (NCBI taxonomy): domain Eukaryota; kingdom Viridiplantae; phylum Streptophyta; class Magnoliopsida; order Solanales; family Solanaceae; genus Nicotiana; species Nicotiana knightiana. Next base: position 73,759 of record ML433913.1, on the reverse strand, counting down.
TCTTATTCTATGTCTGCATTTGGTACCTAGAACTTGCCCCGTGTGTGTACAAATCGAAATAGAATTTTGTTTAGTCTTAGAAGGGATATATGCATTTCTTTGTTAAGCCAGACACAAATATGTACCCACCTGAATGTAACTAAACAATGTTAACCCCTTTAAGCTTATAAGTTTGTTTCTTTGATAACCACATTATGAACCATAACCAATTGTTTGAATAGCCTATCTGTTTGAACCCAGTACCTCCCATGAGCACTTGAATTGTTAACTGATATGTAAAAGTCAAAGTCTGGGGTGGTGGTTTGATCTGTAAGGAAAATCAAGGAAATAGAATGAAAGGTGCAAAAGTGTAATAAAATGCAAAAGTGAAGGCCACTTAGAGAAAAACAAAAGAAATAAAGAGGACAATAAATACATGTTGTCCTTGATAATTAGTGGCATGAAAGAGAAATTTGCACCTAAATAATAGTGGGGTAATTATGAAGTAAAGCATGGTGAATGTTCTAGCCAAGCATGAAAATGGGCTGAATGTTAATGTAATTGTATTAAAAGTGATTAGGGAGGTTAATCACTATACCCAAATGTATCCTACCCGTCCCTTAGCCTACATTACAACCAAATAAAGACCTATTGATCTTAGATTGAATAAACTCAATTAGTAGAGTATTACACTACGGGCAAGCATATGGCATATCTATGTGACATATGAATGTTCTTTTTGAGAGTGAGTGAATTCTTTCGATTTAAAGTTCCTGTTTCTCTTACTATTATCTTTTGTGGAACTACTCTCAATTGTGTGAAGTGAGGGCACGTGATTTATGAAAAAGAGGTAAGTCTTGACCTCCTTGTAGAGTATCTCGAGGAAGTAAGAGTATAGCATGGCATGTGAGAGTCATCGCCTGAGGCATAGATGTTACACTGCTAGTTACAATGCTTGTAAAATGTTCGTGGTGTGACACCGTAGGGAAGTGTTTGATGCAAAGAAACCTTGTAAGATGTAGTGGATTGCTCGAGGACTAGCAATGATTTAAGTGTGGGGTGTTGATAATAGGCTGAATTCACATAGTTTAGCGTATATTTATACTTTAACTTGATGATGCTTCACGGTATTAAGTGTGTTAAATGATGATAAATTGGCTCTAATGGTGATTTTTGTGTTTCACATGAGTACAATAAGCTATTGAGGACTTATGACGGTGATCCGGGTGAATTTGAAGAATAACAGGCCATAGGGTAATTTCGAGGTGATTTGAAGGCTGGAGATTTAGCGAGGTAGTAGGAAACCCCATTAGCGCGGGCTGTAGCGCGACCTTAGCGTGCCCGCGCTAGTCCAGCTTTCCAGAGGCAGACAGAAACCCCATTAGCGCGAGATTAGCGCGCCCGCGCTAGTTCAGACGGGAAAAATACTTTGAAAGGGGAACTTTTGGAAGTTCGGGGCCAATCCACTTAACCAATAAAAGGTTAATTCGCCCAAAGGAGTAGATTATCCAGGTTTAGAGCTTAGAAAAAGAAAATCAAGGGCAAGAGGCAAGGAGGGCAATTGGGCATCAATTCATATCTCATTCTCTTGTGATTTTTATCATTGTTCATGAATTCTTTTGTAGTTTTTATCATTATTATGAGTANTGTGGAACCCGTTGGGGAATAAACTTATTGTGATATTAATATAGTTTTGATTGGTTGATTAAACTCTATTTGTTCAACTACGTTCTTGTTGTAGTTGATTGAAGGGCCCTCAATTAGCTGTTCCTATTTATTATGTATCTACTTGAGAGAGAGTGCATATTTAGGTATTTGTTTGAACAACATCACTCCCGGAGTATAGGCGAGTCACAACCGAGGGTTTAAAGGTTGGATTAGAGATAACGATACCTCGGGTGCAATCTAAAGTGAACTTTAATGCAATCTAGCTAGCGTAACTTGAGAGAGTGCGTATAATAAATTATCATAATTACTTGAGAGAGATTTATGGTAGCTGGAGTGTTCATGATTGATAAAGACAACCAAATCAAAACTATAGGAAGTATACAAGAAGGAAGTTCACCAATGGGGGAAACCATAACCTTTGACCTTTATTACAATTGTTTACACCTCATTGTTAATAAATTTTAGTTTATTAATTTTGTTCAGCTGTAGTAGTAAAAATACCACCAAGTGATATTCATAACTTTTGAGAAAGTTGATTGAGAATTTAGTAATCTAAAGACGACATTTGATACGTTAATTCCCTGTGGGATTCAACTCTGGACAAAATACACGGATTATATTTGCAACGCCCGCTTAGTCTTTTGATAGACATAGTTAAGAGTGATCAATTATCCATCAAACTACTGCACCTTACACACCTCAATTCAACGAAATTGTGAAAAGAAAAAATCAGACATTAAAGGAAATGATGAATTCTTTACTAATAAGTTTCGGATTACCGCAGAGTTTGTGGGGGGGAGCTATACTTACAGCTAACCGAATACTCAACAGATTACCCACAACAAAATGCAATCTCTTCCATATGAAAAATGGAAAGGAAGAAAACCTAACTCGAAATATTTCAAAGTGTGGGGGTGTCTAGCAAAGGTACAAGTTCCGTTACCTAAAAGGGTTAAAATCGGACCAAAAATAGTAGATTACATTTTCATTGGATATGCTACAAACAGTAAAGCATGTCGGTTTTTGGTCCATAAATTCGATAATCCCGAGATTCATGTTAATACGTTAATGGAATCAGATAATGCTGAATTTTTTGAAAGCATTTATCCGTATAAAATTGAATGCGAGTCGTTAAGTGAAAGACTTAAATGGCCTCGGGAAGAACCAAAGGAAAATACTCCAAGTGTAGAAGATCCAAGGCGTAGCAAACGTCAAAGAATATCTACTTCCTTTGGACCAGATTTTGTGAAATTCTTTCTTGAAAATGAAACTCAAACTTTTAAAGCAACAATGTCGTCTTCTGATTCGGCGTTTTGGAAAGAGGCACNAATGAAAGTTGATGGCACTATTGACAAATATAAGGCAAGACTTGTTGTCAAAGGTTATAGACAAAATGAAGGCCTTGATTACTTTGACACTTACTCGCCAGTAACAAGGATAACATCTATTAGGATGCTAGTGGCATTAGAGGCCGTGTATGGTCTTGAAATCCATCAAATAGATGTTAAAACAACTTTCTTAAATGGAGAATTGGAGGAAGAGATTTACATGGAACAACCTGAGGGTTTTGTGGTTCCTGGTAAAGAAAAGAAAGTGTGCAAACTTGTTAAGTCGCTTTATGGACTTAAACAAGCACCCAAACAATGGCATGCCAAATTTGATCAAACAATGTTGGCAAGTGGGTTTAAAATCAACGAGTGCGACAAATGTGTTTACATTAAAAACACTCCGGGTCATGAAGTTATTATTTGTTTATGTGTTGATGACATGTTGATAATGAGCAAAATCATGTCAGATTAAAATTCTACAAAGCGTATGTTGGCTAGAAAATTCGATATGAAAGACTTAGGAGTTGCTGATGTGATCTTAGGAATCAGAATTCACAAGACTCCACAAGGTCTAGCATTATCACAATCTCACTACATTGAAAAAGTACTTGACAAGTTCAAGTATTTGGATTTCAAAATTGCCAAGACTCCAATTGACGTGAGTTATGCACTTCAAAAGAATGAAGGTGAAAGTGACTCACAACTGGACTATGCAAGAGTATTGGGAAGTTTGATGTATATAATGAATTGTATGCGACCAGATATAGCATGCGCTATTAGCAAACTGAGTCGATTTACAAGTAATCCCAATCAAATACATTGGATGGCAATGAAACGAGTTTTGGGGTATCTGAAACATACCCAAAATTATGCTTTGCATTATAACAAATATCCCTCCGTGATCGAGGGATATACTGATGCAAATTGGATCACCGGATCATCTGAACTTAAATCCACGAGTGGATATGTTTTCACACTTGGGGGTGGAGCAGTGTCTTGTAAATCATCCAAACAAACGTGCATCGCCCGTTCTACAATGGAATCTGTATTCATAGCTTTAGATAAGACCGGTGAAGAAGCTGAATGGCTCCAGAATTTCTTGGAAAATATTCCATTTTGGCCCAAACCTTTGGCACCTATTTGTATACATTGTTATAGTCAAACGGCAATAGGGAGGGCAGGGAGCGTTATGTATAACAGAATATCTCGTCATATACGACAGAGACATATACCGTTAGACAAATATTCTCTAGTGGTGTTATCACAATTGACTATTTAAAGTCAAGATATAACGTGTCGGATCCACTTACAAAAGGCCTATCTAGAGAGACAGTTGAAAGATCATCAAAGGGAATGGGGTTAAGGCCTAGGACAAGTCATCATGGCGGTAACTCTACCTAGCAGACTGGAGATCCCAAGAGCTAAGTTCAAAGAGATCAAACAAAGTCATGAATGACGGTTCAACATTGTCAAATAACTCAACCTATTTTCGTGATGAAGACAATATTCAGAAATCAAGGTAAAGCATTAAGGCTTTTTCATGAGTCAATAAAGCTTAAATTTTTGTAATGATTTGCTAAGTCTGGAAGGATATGACCAGATAGCATGTCTTTAGGATTACACGTTTAGAAATCAGCTATGTGAGTGTGAAGTGTAAGCCGCTTCAAGGGGAATGAAAGTAAAGGTCCATTCTCTAAGTACCCATGAAACCAGGCGGTGTTCATGGCTGAAACGAACACAACCGTGAGAACCATAGATGGTTAAGGATTGATTGTGTGACTTATGTTGTCTAGGTATACCACAAAGCTCGACGGTTCAAAGATATAAAATCTACCAATTGACCGAGTATATCCGATATAAGTTCACTACGGAAAGTTCAAAGGGAAACCTACTTATCCAGAAGCAATTAATTCTTGCATGTAATACACACACACGTCCATGTATTCCTTTATTTTATAGCCATTCCCCATTCATGTGGGGGATTGTTGGTCTTTAAGCTTAGTGTAGATTAATTTTAAGCTTGGTGTAGCTTAAAGAGAGTGAATGGAAAATGGTGGGAAAAGAAATAGAGGGAAGTGAAATTTTGAATTAGTGCACTTTATCCCTCATTGGAAGAAGGAAAGAAAATCTATGTGTATATAAAAAGAAGCTCTTCTTCTAGCTCTTAAAGAGTTGAGAAGAAGGCATGCCTCGTCGTCGCTCGCTCGGCTCGACTTCGACTTCGGCTTCGGCTTCGGATTCGGATTCGGATTCAGATTTGGTCAAAGATCGATTGATTGATTAATTTTTTTAGACAAAGGTCCGGTCTGTTTTTCTTTTCCGGATTATTTTAAATCCGTTTTTAATTTTTCCGCAATCTTCACACCTGTTCCAACATCTATGGTTGTTCTGAAAGGTTGCAAAACCTTTTCAGAAACAGTACGAAATTGGCTATAAGTATGCCTTGAATCCCAGAATCTTTATTTACTAAATTTTCTGATCTTCTTCTTCTTGTTCTTCTTCTGCACAAAAATATTCCAGTATGTTTTACGACCATCAAGTGGTTCGCCGATCACCGGAGTTTTTGGTACCGATACGCTGGTGAGTTAAATCGTTCTATCTTGGGAGGATATATTCCAAAACCTCGAGTACTTGAGGGGAATAATTTTCTTAAGGACACACTGTGTATTCAGTGGGCTCGGTTTATTCTTGTATTATTTCTTTTCGGGAAGAGAAGCCGAGGACGCCTGGACTAGCGTGCCCGCGCTCAGCACGCGCTAGTGGTTGCGCTAATCAAGTTTCTTACTGTCCTGGATAAATTCCACTAGCGCGGCCGCGCTAAACCTGCGCTAGTGAGGTTTCTCACTGTTTCTGTATTTTCAGAAAATTTATTGTTTTATTTTACAGCAATACAGATTAATAACAGTACATACAACATTTCTGCACCTTGCATGCAAATGTTGGATGCTGATGTTGCTGTGGATGCACTGACTGGAATGAACGTAGGATCGCTAGACCGCTAACAAGACGGCAAGAGCTGAATTTGAAGAGGTACATGTGTTTCGGTCATAGTTGTCTCTTGCTCTTTGTATCTTTGGAATTGTTAATTTGTTCATGTATATTTCAAACAGATGATTTATTTTATTTAATAGCAGCTTTGTAAATTCTAAATCTTAGAAGTTCATGATTTGTACTACCAGTCCTTGAAATGTTGTATAAAAGCTCAGTCATTGCATTATTATTATCTCATCAAATTTCATTGGAATTGATTTATTGTTAATTGACTTACCTAGCAGGCTGAATTAGGTGCCATCACGATTAGTTGAATTGTGAATCGTGTTAGAGACGTTTTGCAGTAGTGTTGCATTGAGATAGAGCTAGAGGGAAGAGTATGAAAAATTGGCTATCATAAACTAGTTGAGAGGACAAGGCCAAATCCAAATGGGAGATTGATGGACATTGTCGTCTTACTCTTATCTAAGGGAGTAAGGGGCCATTTCCTCTTCAGGTGGCTTGCGTGTGAAGTTCTGAATACGCATAAAAGTCATGCAGCAAACATATTAAAATAGAATACGTAACCCCAATTTAAAGGATATGGTTTTGTTTTGTATACCCATGTCCCGTTGGTAACGAGACTGAAGGGCCACGCCTCATAATAGGGGACGATACCAATGTCATCTATTCACGAGGCGGATCTAACTTTTGGTATTTGGATATATATGTGTGAGAGATGCATTTATTCCAAATCATCCTCCTCTAAATCCTGGATTGATCTGTCTTCTTTACAATATTAATATCACTCAAGAGTCTGTTCGGCCATTCTTCAAAAATAAATGGATATGTACATGTTTACTATTATTCAAAAAGGAAAAAGATTTTAATTACTTATTGTCTGGGACTGTAATTAATTTTTCAATTTCATTTAATTAAGATGCTTCATCTTTTTAATTTGTTTTACACTTGGGTGAAATTTGCAGAAAGAAAGAGCACAGCGAGACAATGGAAACGAAGCCATTATGGACAAGGAAAATGGGACAATGCAATGGTTGATTTTCTTTCAAAATCAATGAGGGGTTGTTTTGTAAATAAAAATTAATAATGAGGATATTGTTTCAATGGTTGACTTCACTTCTTTCTTCTTTTTCTCTTTGGCCAGGCACTTTAAATTAAGAGCGCGTTTGGACATAATTTTTTTTTCTTTTTTTTCAAAAAATATTTTTAATTTCGAAATCAGCATTTATTTATAAAATTTTTAATTTTCACTTGAAGATGCATTTTGAAAAACTCCAAAAAACTATTTTTTAAAATTTTCACTCAAGTCACTCATAAAACTTAAAAAATAACCCAAACTGAAATTTATGTCCAAACACAACTCTAAATTTCAAACAATTCTTATGTCCAAACGCCTACTAAATCTCGGGAAAAAGATTTTGAGAGATATAATATGGTCCGATATGTATAGCTTTCTTCGGTTCGCCCAATTTGTTTGCAACTTCCCTCTATGTAAACATCAAAAGAAATCTCTATTTAGAAATGTTGAAATGCACTATTTAATAGCACGTCACGTAACTCCACATGTATGACTCCCTTGTTTGTTGAAGAATTGTATACCCTCCCCAGTCCCTTGTCTTCCGATTTTTCTATTATACTTTGAACTTGGAAGTGTAGAAGTTCATCAAATACTACCGGGAGTCGGTGGGTTTTGGCAGCATATATGCAGTATATCCGGAGGTGGAGTTAGGATTTCCAGTTTATGTGTTCTAGAATCTAATCGTTTTAAGTTACTGGGTTATAAATTAATAATTTATACAAATTCAATAGATTTTTTAAGACAAATACAATATTCGAACCAAAACTACTGGATTCGGTCGAACCCGCTCTTTATATTATTGGTGAAGAAAGACATGACACGTGGACCACCAGCAGGGTGACAAGTGGCACTTTCAATTAAGCGAATTAAAGAATTTAAGAAGGCACGGGACAAACACCCTCAGTATTTCATCAAAAAAGATAACGGCCCTGACAGCTGGAAATGAGGAAATGGGCACGAGATGAATGAAGACCATAAGACGGGAAGGTTCATGAATCTGTAGTAAATAAGGAAGGAAAATCGGCATTGATCTTGATTATGGAAAATCGTCAGTCATTAATTTAATCGTTACAATTATATATGGTAACAGACAATTAACGCCAATAACAAGCTAGAATTAGGTTGTGAAACTGTCATGATTATGTATCCTTATGTAAAGATCCTAACTTCATTTGTAAAGGCATCTAAATTTTTTATTAAAATATGCAATCTGTCTTTTATTTTATTCAAAGTGTTCAAACCACAATTCTGGGAGAGATTATTTGTCTATTTTAATCTTTGTTTCCTTATCTAGTAGTTCTATTATTATTCTTCTTTAAATTACTAATAAAGTGAAGTATTTTGGTTATCACTAACCCGATTTCTTCTTGATATTAGCTTTTGACCGAGAAATCTATTTTTGTGTTAAGTAAATTGGTTCCATTGCCAGGACTCTGATAATCTGCTCACTTTTCAAATCTAATTTTTAGCAACAAACATCTCTACTGATAACAAGAACAACTAGCTGAATCAACAAGGTGGAACTCCACCGCATCACACATTCACAGCTACTCCACAACACTCACGAGAAAGTTCACCCGAAAAGTCTGCTACACGTACTAATGGACAACATGGAGGTGACCAAACCGTCGAGAAGAATGCTTTGAAGCAGTTGATTGCACAACACGTGAATGAAGCACTGCGGGATTTTGCTAGTGGACTACCGAACGCAGAACAAACTCTGCCACCAATTAATACTACCTTGGAAAATCCGCGTTCAAGACTCGATAATTCTGGAAGTGGAGAAATGTCAAATGTCCTATGATGGAGGATCAGGTACACCGAATCATTTCAATTTACAAAATTTAGTACTAACTTTGCAGCAACAATTGAAGGAGAAAAATGTGCGTATTAAAAATAAATACCTAGCATGCCCCCTGTGATCAAAGGAGTTGACAACAATCCTGAAAGCCAAGTGCAGCACCTTTGTCAATTCCCAAAAAGTTTAAAATGTCTGATATCCCTAAATATGACGGGACGTCCGAACCCATGGGATTATATTAATGCATTCACCACAGGCATGAAAGGCAAAGATTTAACCATGTAGGAGATTGAATCAATTATGATTAAGAAATTCAGCAAAACTCTTACGGAAGGTGCGTTAACATGGTACTCACTCTTATCTAAAAACTCCGTTGATTCTTTTACTAAGCTTGAAGATTCATTTATAAAGGCACATTAGGAGGCTCAAAACTTTGAAAAAAGAATGGATGATATCTTCAAAGTGAAATAGGGGAGTACATAACTGCTCAGAGAATTCGTAGATAGGTTCCAATGTGAGAAATTGATGCTGCCATGAGAACCCGATAATTGGGCGACTATGGCATTTGCAAGCAACTTGATCGAGAAAAGTTTAGAATCCACGAGGAGTTTGAAAGAATGTCTGCGGGAGTTTCCAGCAACAACTTAGAACAATGTGTACAACCGATATAGCACGAAGCTGCGGATAAAGAAATACAGTTACACAGCCAATGGCAGATGAAAGGCCAGGGTCAAGACGCTCGGAATCAGAGAGAAGATCTGGTAAGAATAAGTACGAGCCTTACATGGGACCCGCAGGGCGATATTCCCATCCTAAACAAGAGATTGCACGTTTTGATTCAAGATCATGGAAAAAATAGGCGAGTTCTTCTTCCCGATTCAAAAAAGACTAGACGCCCGAAGCAATAATTCCAACACTCAAGCAAGAATATGAGATTATAGTTTTAACTTCAGCACTTCTTAATTGGTGGTTGTGGTAAAAGTAATGGGGGACAAGGTACGATAGCCAAAAGATATGAGATCGCTCCAAACAAAAGAAAACCAAATCTGGTGCACATTTCACAATGATCATGGCCATAGAACAGCAGACTGCAGGCTTTTATAAGGGGAAGTTGAATATCTACTGAAGCAAGGTTATCTTAGTGATCTGTTCAGTGAGAAAGGAAAACAATCATACATGAAAAACATGCAAGAACCCCCAAAGCCTCCATCACTAAAGAGAACAGTAAACGTCAACCGGAGGAGATGAAGCTAATGGGGTAATGTACACGGCTGTAAAAAAGACATCAAAAGTTACCGTCACTCATAGAAAATGAGTTCACCAAGTCTTGGAGGGTGACAATATAGTGTTTGATTACGAAGACGCGGATGGCTTGATGATTCCTCACAATGATGCACTGGTAATATCTTTATTTGTACGTGATACTAATGTTAAACAAGTTTTGTTTGACCCAGGTAGTTTAGTGAATATTATTTTACTGAGAGTGGAAAATGAGATGCAAGCTAATAATAACATCATACCAAAAGTACGGTCATTATCTAGGTTTGATAATTCAAGTGTCGTTACAAAAGGCGAAGTTATGCTGGCTACATTTGCTGAAGGAGTCATCAAAGACACAAAGTTCTAGGTAATAGACGCGGACATGGCCTATAATATAATCTTGGGGAGGTCATGGATTCATGATATGTATGTTGTCCCGTACACGTCACATCAAGTTATGAATTCCCAGCACTTGGGGGGCCCAAAAAATTCGGGGAGATCAACAAGCTTCGGGAAGTATTAATTCAGTGGTGATTGCAAATACAACAGCCAACGATGCAGACGCGAAATAGAAATTAAAGAATTTAGTTGGGTACTCTTATATCCATACCTCAACTGAATACCCACAAGGTCAAACTGATGTGTATTCAAGACCGCATGTGATTCAAGAACCAGAGGAAAATGAGAACATCAAAACAACCACAGAGGAGCTCGTGGTCGTAATATTATTTGTTCACTGTCCAGATAGAAAATTTTACATCAAAGAAAACTTGACCCAAGAAATGAAAGGTAAGTTAATCGAATTTTTACGTGCTAACGCATATTGCTTTGCTTGGTCGCATTCAGATATGATAGGTATATCAATGGAGGTGATGACTCATAAGCTAAATGATTATCCGTTACACCTACCTGTCTAGTAGAAGAAAAGGAAGCAAAGGGCATTTAAAAAAGCAAGTGATCCAAGATGAGGTACAAAAACTTCTGAAAATGGGTTCTATATGAGAGGTAAAGTACCCTGACTGGTTAGCTAATACTATTGTGGTTCCAAAAAAGAATGGAAAATGGCGAGTCTGTGTAGATTATAGCGATTTAAATAAGGCTTGTCCTAAAGATTCATTTCCTTTGCCACATATAGACCAATTAATTGATTCTACCGCAGGTCATAAACTTTTAAGTTTTTTAGATGCTTATTCCAGTTATAATCAGATAAAATGGACCCTTTAAACGAGGAAATTCATCATAGACAAGGGGACTCATTGTTATAAAGTCATGCCAATTGGCTTGAAAAACGCTGGAGCAACATATCAAAGGTTGGTGACCAAAATGTTTCAAGAACACTTGGGAAAAACTATGGAGGTCTACATAGATGATATGTTGGTCAAGACAACACATGCAGGGGATCATTTTCAACATTTGACTGAGACCTTTCAAATTCTCCACAAGTACAATATGAAGTTAAACCCGAAAAAGTGGGCTTTTGGCATGGCTTCAGGTAAATATTTGGGTTTTCTTGTTTCTAACAGGGGTATTGAAGTAAATCCTGCACAGATCAAAGCTATTGAAGAAATATCTGATGTACTCAAAAGTAAGAAAGAAGTACAGAGATTAACAAGTAGGGTAGCGGCTCTAGGAAGGTTTATATCCAAGTCATCGGATAAGTGCTTTAAGTTCTTTTCGGTATTGAAAAAGCAAAATCAGTTTGAATGGACTGGCGAATGTCAACAAGCTCTGAAGGACTTAAAGACGTATCTTTCAAATCCGCCCCTGTTAGCAAAACCAAAATACGGGGAGAGATTACTCATCTACCTTGTTGTATCAGAAGTAGTGGTGAGCCCGGTACTGGTATGTGAAGATAAAGGTAAACCATATCCGATCTATTATGTTAGTAAGTTTTTTCTAGATGCTGAGACATGGTATCCTCACATAGAAAAACATGCTTTAGCTTTAGTTATGGCATCAATAAAGTTATGACCTTATTGTTAGTGTCATCCTTTCTGTTGTAACTGCTTTTCCACTAAGGAATATATTTTTTAAACAAGAATTATCAGGAAGGTCAGCTAAATGGGTTATAAATTAGTGATATGACATTATATATCAGCCATAACCGCTATAAAGTCGTAGGTGTTAGCAGATTTTAGTTCAAGCCTTGTTCCTGAAGCAAAAAAAGAGCTACGAATATTTACCAGAGCTAATCCGGGGACTTGGACCTTATTTACTGACGGTTCCTCAAATGTTAAAGGAGCATGTTTGGGGATTATTTTAATTTCACTCTCAGGTGAAATTCTAAGACATGAAATAAAATGTTACCTAATTACTAACAATGAGGTAGAGTATGAAGCTGTGATTGCAGGTTTGGAGCTCGCATGAGAGCTTGGTATTGAACAAATCGTGATTAAAAGTGACTCGCAGCTAGTAGTCAATTAAATTTAGGGGGACTTACGTGGAAAGAGAAACACATATGCGACAGTACCTCGAAAAGGTATGAGAATTGCTTAGCAGTTCCAGACATGGAAATCTATACAAATACCCAGGGAGGAAAATGCAGAAGCAGACGCGTTGGCAAATCTCGCATCTGTCGCTGATGCGAAAAATGCAGAAAATGTTGTTGTGGTACAACTATTTCATTCAGCCCTCGACCAAACCAAGAATGAGGTAAATTTGAATAATCTAACTTGGGATTGGAGAAACGAATTTGTGAACTTTTTGCAATATGGAATTTTAACTGAGGATAAAGAAATCCTGGTTGCTACGGTTGAAAGTTGCTCAGTATTGCCTAGTACATGGGAATACATACCGCAAAATGTTCGTTGGGCCTATAGCACACGATGCCTTGGACCTTCACAAACAAAATACGTAATGATAGAAGTACATGAGGGGCATTGCAGAAATCATGCCGGGGGAAGGTTGTTGGTAAAGACATTAATAAGAGCTGGATACTATTGACCAAAAATGGAAGAGGAAGCCGAAAACTTTGTAGAAAGGTGTGATAAATGCCAATGATACGCAAATAATATACATCGATCAGCGGAATTGTTACATTCAGTTATATCTCCATGGCCATTGGGGATGGATACATAGGACCACTGCGGTAACGACCCAACCTCTCGTTTTGAGCTCTAGCGTGTCGTTTAGCAGTTGGAGACCATGAGCAGCTTCACTTCAGGGGTTATTATCATGCCCCAAAATCGAGGGACGCGACCGACACTCAACCGGGTGACCCCAGTCAAGCGAACCTGATTTGCCTTTCATATCCCACGCGTTACCCCATGATTTCAATATACATCATTCAGGTAAAATAACCATTTGTAGCTTAAGCATAAGTTTCCAACTTGAATTCACTTCTACCTTTTATCATTTCTAACACATGATACCAAATACTTACAAAATACATACAACATTAACAACATGGACCACGATTCCAAACCGTACGCTTACTACCCAAAATACATATATACTTTTCCCCATATTGTGTCTACGGAGCCTCTACAAATACAAAAGATTTATATATTACTTGCCGGCAACAAGGCCCCGGCTATACCTTACACTAGACCATAAACTCAAATTAAGGTGACATGAGCCACACGCGGCCCCGGGAGGAAGTGGGGCTCACCAGAACAGCTGACGGAAAGGAGAGGAGGCACTACTGACGGTGGGCTAAACTACCTACTGTAGAACCACCTACATTTATATAAGAAAATGTAGCGCCCCCGGCGAAAGGGACGTTAGTACTGTGGAATAGTACTAGTATGTATGAACAAACTTCATCCCAAGTAAAATCAAACAATACACAAGTAAGAAACAGTAATAGAACCAATCAATCAATACATGTGGAAAAGAACAACCAAATCATCAAGTTTCACAATCTCTCCTTTTCCCATTTTCAACATTTCCATACTCAAGAGTTTCCCCGATTTTTCATTTTCGATGGTGATAACAATCACATCCCGTCCTTATTACCTCGGCCACCCTTATTACCTCGGCCACCCTTATTGCCTCACACCTTATCAAGCTTATTGCTTTGTGTTGAGCGTGCAACCCGATCCCACCTGACAACCATATTTCATAACAGCAACCATAAACAATTACATCACAAGAATCATCACTTCAAGGAATACAAGTTCCTATCAACAATTTATGTATTTGGGCCCAAGGCACCATATCTCACGCCTCAACACGTTTGAATAATCAATTCACGTATTTCCAAACAAGGCACACATACCAAATACCCGGACCCAACAAGAGGATTCTACGAAGGTTAAAGTTAGCCATACATCCCTCGAATCGGGATTTTTCCTTAAATTCTATCTCAAATCACCGGGCCTCCTAGCACCTTCAACCTAATTCATAATGCGGCACATTTAAACTTAGAATTAGGAATCATGAACATGTCTCGAACTCATTTGGGATTTCTATCAAACACTAGGTGTTCTTTTTGGATTACCCCAACCTATTTTCCTTAACTAGATTACGGCAGATTGGGTGCATGCATGAAAGGTTCTCAACCTCGTCTTCATGAACTATCCTACCCATGTTTAATTTTAACAACATCTGGAAATTTAGGGTTAATGGGGTGGAAGCTTACCTCTGTGAGTGAAAAAAATTGTATTCTACTTAATTAGTTCCAAGCTTGAGTGATGAAGGAAGATCAATTTGATGAAGTTGGGACTTTATCTCTCTAGAACCCACTCTTTCCTCTCTCTAATATCCCAGAAAAATGGTTAAAAATGAAGGGGAGGGGTGTTTTTAATGGACTGGGGTCAGGTTTTAAAATTAGAAAAATAGAAGCCTGACACAAGAATGCGGCCAGGAATGCGATCGCATTCCTGACATGCGGTCCGCATAATCGACCGCATAAAGGCCCTCAAGATGGGCCAAAATTTGAAACACACTGCCCAGGTATGCGACCATTGTGCAGTCCGCATACACGTTATGCGATCGCATAGTGGACATCATAGTTGACTTCAAATGGGGCAGTACTCTGCCTAGGTATGCGACCATTATGCGGTCCGCATACACGATGTGCGATCACATAGTGCGTCGCATAACACCTACTTTCTGGAAAAATTATATTCTTTAAGTCTCGAGGTACTTTTTACTCAGTTCAGTTCTGTTTCAAAGATTCCCACAATAAAAACAACTCGGGGACTCATTCGGGAATTATTTTAAAGCGAGAAAATGTTATGGGTCTTTACAGTTATGACTTGCACGCGTGGTTGAAACTAAATTTCAAAAAGTTCGGAGTTCAATTAGAAAGAAAATTCTCATTTCGGAAGCTTTAAGTTGGAAGAATTTGGCTAAAGTGTGATTTTTGAGTAAACGATCTCGAAATCAGGATTTGAAGGTTCCAACAGGTTCATATAATGATTTAGGACTTGGGCGTATGTCCAGATCGGTTTTTGGATGACTCGGGAACGTTTTGACGCCTGTTGTGGAACTTCGTATTTTGAAAGAATTTCATAAATTTGGGTTGAAGTGCATTTCAATGTTTTTGATGTCTGTTTGGGATTTCGAGTCTAGGAATAGCTCCGTATAGCGATTTTGGTATTGGGAACGCGTCCGAAAGCAGATTCGGAGGTCCATAGGTCATTTGGAGAAAGTTAGAAATTTGAAAGTTTTTGAGAAGTTTGACCGGAAGTGGAATTTTTGATATCGGGGTCGGATTCCATTTCGGGAAGGTTGAGTAGGTCCGTAATGTCGAATGTAACTAGTGTGAAAAATTTGAGGTCAATCAGACGTGATTTGATAGGTTTCGACATCGAATGTAGAAGTTTGAAGTTCTAAAGTTCATTAAGCTTGAACTGGAGTACGATTCGTGAATTCGACGTTGTTTGATGTGATTTAAGGCCTCGAGCAAGTTTGTGTTATGTTTTTAGACTTGTGTGGGTGTTTGGTTGGGGTCCCGGGGACCTCAGGTGTGATTCATGTGTGTATCGAATTATTTTGGGCTACTTTGGATGCCGATTTACTGATGTATGGTGTTTTTCTTCGCGTTCGCGAAGAAGGATTTGGCATCTGGGATTTTGTTCTTCGCATTCGCGAAGATACTCTCGCATTCGTGAAGAAGAAAATCTCTGTTGCACAGCTCTGATTTCGGAGGCTCATATCTCGCAATCTATAAGAAATTTGGAGATGATATAAAAACGAAACTGGTATTCATTTGTTTCTAGTTTTCAGAAAGGTAAACCATTTATAATTTGGATTTATATAGAAAAATTATGGCTGGTAGACTACAGCCTTTCCGGGAAGATTAAGAAGAAATTTGTGTTGCACAAGACTCACTTTGGCAGCTTATATCTCAAAATCTTTAAGGAATTAGGAGATGACCAAAACATGAAAGTTATAGATCTTGGATCTAGTTTTCAGAAATGTAAATGATTTTTCATTTGAAGTTTTTTACAAAAGTTTATGACTATTATACTAGAGTATGTCTGAGAAGAGTTTGGAAATGGATTTTGAGAATTTTGTTCATCGCGAACATGATGGGAGGCCCGCGAACGCGAAGAAGGGTCGCCTGGGCAGTGTATATGTTTGCAAAAATGGGTTTGGCTTATTTCATTTCATTTCCTCCATGGGAGCCGACCTAGGAGCGATTTTGGAGCTCTATCTTCATCATCTATGTCAAGGTAAGTGATTCCCACATGTTGCAAGTTAAATACTTGGATTATATGTAGATTTTAACATGGAAATTCATGGAAAATTAGTGAAAATTTGGGGTTTTGGTAGAAAACCTTGAAATTGGTATTTTTGAATTTTGACCACAAATTTGGGCATGGAATTGAGAATAAATTATATATTTGAGTTCGTGATGTTATGGGTAATGTTTATCTTCAAAAAATTTTGGAATCCGGGCATGATAGAATCCTAGGAAGCTCAAATCTATTCAAGGACAAGGATGAAGCTTTAGAATCTCAAAGAGGGCCT
Source organism: Nicotiana knightiana (assembly GCA_005239525.1). NCBI lineage: Eukaryota > Viridiplantae > Streptophyta > Magnoliopsida > Solanales > Solanaceae > Nicotiana > Nicotiana knightiana. Next base: position 56,733 of record ML433913.1, on the reverse strand, counting down.
TTAGCAAGATCTCAAGCTAAAAAGTTGCAAAACAAGGTCAATTGACTTCAGGAGAGATCAAAGAAGTTGTTATTTGGGAGGAAGAGCTTAATGATAAAGGATATGAGTTATATAGTTGTTTTAATTATTTTATGGCCCAAATTCATTTCCAAGAAGAGGTGGATTATACCCAAGAAACATCCTCAGAAGAAGGTCCAAATCAGGCCACTGTTGGACCAATTTGGCACCTAAAATGTGTCCAAACTTACAGTGCATGAAGTCCTACATAAAGCCACGTTTTTATAGCATAAAAAGGACTTACTTGATGTCCAAGAGGGTACAATAGTCGTGCTATATGTTGAGTGCAAGTTGGTGCCAAGTTACTTGCAAATTTCCTTCAAGATTTCTAAGATTTTCAAGATTCTATCCAAGATTGGTTTGGGACTTATTTCCATATATTAGGGACTACATTTATTGCTTTCCTAGTTATTTAAGGTTGTATTTTCCTTTTACTAAGATTTTTGGAATTACTTTCCAAGAATGACTTGGTTTTTACTTTCTAGTATTTTCCTTTTCCTAAGGCAGTTGGACTTGTTGTCCAAAGTAGTTTAGGACTTTATTTCCTTTTTTTTAGGCAAAATTTCGTGACCCATCTCTATATAAAGGGTGTCTTATTTGTTCTTAGACATAGATTATTATAGACCATTATCAATAAAAAATGTGACATTTTTCTTGCACTCTTGTTTGTGGCTACTCTTGGATTTATTCTTTAACCTTCAAGACTCAACTTAAGGTGGTAAGATTAAACTCTTTCGAAATATTAGATCACTTCTAGGTATTCAAGAAAGGTGATATGTTTAGGCTTATTGTTGTTCTTGTTATTCTAAACACTCGGGTATCACAATCTATCTCTTGTATTTTAAATCTCTACCAAAGGCGATTAGTTCTTCGTTAGCTAATTGCTGTAGCTAGGATTAAACTTCAAATAGACTACTTGAATTCAAGAAACTCTTTATTGAACTCAATCTATCTTTAATTTTCCGTCTTTTTTAGTTTCTTTATTTTCTTTTAGTTTCCGCACGTTTCTTGATTTTCTTTAGTAATTCTTGGACCTCTATCGTGTTTTTATCAAGTGGTATCAGTGCATAGGCTAATCAAGATTTCAATCTTGATAATCTTGGGAAGTTATTGAGAAAAGAAAAAAAACGAAAAAAATAATAAGAAAAAAAAATTAGGCCAAAAAAGAAAAGAAGTGAATAGTTGTTTGGTTGGGATCCTTGTTCTTGAAGATTAAGGAAACTTCTTTCCTTATTCTTGTGGATTTTGGGTTTCCTAAAATTCTCTCCTTTTTTTTCTACTAACCAATTCCCATTCTTCCTAGGTTTGGTCATTCACTTTTCTTTCTTTTTCTAACTCCATATTCTTATTACTATGGGTTGTGACTAGTAAGGTTTATTAATAAATCTAAAGATTAACAACCAAGAGTTGCTTTGAGTGGAAAAAGGCAAGAGAGTTGAGAGTATTAGAAGGAAAAAGCCAAATTTGAGAGATACATAATTCTTCTAATCTTTGTTCAAGATGTTTCAAACAGGTACTTATGGTGAAAGGAGGCGAGCTATGACTCAACAACTTGAAAAGACAAACTTACAGTATACCGAATGGAAGGAAGACAATGGTAAAATTATTTTTCAGACAAGAGCTAAAGTGATGTCTGTGATTTGAGCCCTTAGAATTGACAAAGAATATGGCTATAACTCAAATAGCACTTATATGGTTGAAAAATTGAACTTGCCTTATGTTGAGCATATTGAACCCTACGTGTTGAGAGGAGTAAAGGTAGATAAAAGAGTGTTATTACTATTCTCTATTGGAAGGTATGATGATGCGATCTGGTGTGATGTGATTCCCATGAATAATTATCATATCTTGTTGAAAAAGTCATGGTATGTCTACAAAAGAGCTTCATACAACATGGAAAAAAATAGATACTATTTTGAGGTTAATGGGAAGAAACTTATTCTTGGACCTTTGACTCCATCTCAAATTTGTGAAGATGAAAAGACTGTTAAAAAGAATATGAAAAAATATGAGAGAAAAGAATGGGAGGAGTAAGGGAGTACATGTTGACATCCCAAGAGAGGAAAAATGAGAGATTGTGTTGAGTGAAGAGAGTGGGATGTCAAGGGGGAAAATAGTAAGCTTGAGAGGAAAGAAAATAGAGAAGGCCATGAGATAGAAAAAATTTGTGAGGTAGAGAACAAGAGGAATTGAGTGAAGAAAAAGAAAAAAACATTAGTGAGAGAAAAGAAGCTAAGGGTGAGGAAAAAGTTAATCTTGTGATAAAAGCTAAAGAGAGTGTAAGAAAAAACGTTTCTTTACTTCCTAACCCATTAAATCTTTCTTGTTTTAGTTCTTGTGATTTTGTGCAGCCATATGTGGAAAGACCTTTTGAAAGGTGAGGTGAGGCACAAAAAATGGTAGCAAAGGATCCAATCGGATTTCCACATGGATTATGCGGAATCATTTTTTGGTGGATGGTGGAAGATAAAAGCTTGATTAATTTCTTTCTTGTTGAACCTTTTGACCATTTTGATCCTTATTTACAGGTTTACAACATGGAGTTTCCTAAAGGCATTGCCAAGTTAGATCCATTTCATAAAAGAATAGAAGGTGATGTTGTTCCATTAATAAACAAGTCCAAGTATGGTATGTATAATCGGTTTATTCACATTCTTGACCTTTCTAGAACACCTAAGATATTTTGGAGAAAATGAACTATACTCTTATTTCTTATGTTGGTGATTTTATAATTTTTGTGGATGGTGATATTTTGATGCATGTCAAGTCATTAATTGTAATACCTAAGTTCAAGTGCAAGAGTAATTTGCTTACTTTTTAAATTGAGTATGACATAGATGATTATGCATTCCAACTTGGTGGAAAGAGACATGAAATTTATGAGAAGAGGCTTGCTAATGAGTTAAATGTTCTTTCTTCTCTTATTCAAGTGCCTAATGAGTTTTCATGTGATAAATTGCTAGAATGTGAATTTTGTTGTTTGATGGGAAGTCATTCCTCTAGTCATGTTGATTGTGAGCCTGTAAAAGTGCTTGCTTATACTAAAGAGGATATGCATGATTATTATGATATTAGCGATCAAATACACTTTCATGAATCTATCTATGACTCTTTCTGTGACAGTTTGAGCAATTATGTAGAATCCATTGATGTTGCGAATATTATTGGGGAAAGTTATAATCATGAGCTTGAATTTCTTGAAAATTTTCTTTTGGAATTTATGGGTTTTTCTAACCTTCTTGTGAATTTATGTGCTTCTTTGAATAGCTTACATGTAGAAGAAACCATGAGATTTATAATTGATACTTGGCTATATCACAAAAGTGTCTTATTTGATACATGTTATAGAGGTACTTATTTTAAATGGATGTGTGATAAATCTTTTGTAATTTCATTGTCATGCATATTTTTGGACTACCTTAAAAGAGGTTTTTATGGGACAAATCTAAGTAGGCATATATTTTATTGGGATGATGATGTCCATATGCTTTATAAAGGAGTATTTACACCTATTAGGATTAATTGGGTTAAGTGAACACATGGTCACTATCTTGTTTTATTCTTATCATTTTTCAGATTAGTGGATGCCATTTACTAGTGCTTGTTTTCGTTTTCTTGCAAGGTCGAAATTCGAGGATGAATTTTCTTCAAGAAGAGAGGAATGATAGCATCCTAGGAAGCTAAAATCTATTCAAGGACAAAGATGAAGCTTTGGAATCTCAAAGAGGGCCTTTAACAAGATCTCAAGCTAAAAAGTTGCAAAACAAGGTCAATTGACTTCAGGAGCGATCAAAGAAGTTGTTAGTTGGGAGGAAAAGCTTAATGATAAAGAATATTAGTTATATAGGTGTTATAATTAATTTATGTCCCAAATTCATGTCCAAGAAGAGGTGGATTAGATCCCAAGAAACATCCTATGAAGAAGGTCCAAATCAGGCCACTGTTGGGCCAATTTGGTACCTAAAATGTGTCCATACTTGCAGTGCATGAAGTCCTATATAAAGACACGTTTTTATAGCATAAAAAAGACTTACTTGATGTCCAAGAAGGGTACAAGAGTCGTAATATATGTTTAGTGCAAATTGGTGCCAAGTTGCTTGCAAATTTCCTTCAAGATTTCTAAGATTTTCAAGATTCTATCCAAGATTTGTTTGGGACTTATTTCCATATATTATGGGACTACGTTTATTGCTTTCATAGTTAGTTAAGGTTGTATTTTCCTTTTACTAGGATTTTTGAAATTACTTTCCAAGAATGACTTGGTTTTTACTTTCTAGTATTTTCCTTTTCCTAAGGTAGTTGGACTTGTTGTCCAAAGTAGTTTAGGACTTTATTTCCTTATTTTTAGGTACAATTTCGTGACCCCTCTCTATATAAAGGGTGTCTTCTTTGTTCTTAGACATAGATTATTATAGACTATTATCAATAAAAATGGTGAGATTTTTCTTGCACTCTTGTGTCTGGCTACTCTTGGATTTATTCTTCAACCTTCAAGACTCAACTTAAGGTAGTAAGATTAAACACTTTCTAAATCTTAGATCACTTCTAGGTATTCAAGAAAGGTGATATTTTTAGGCTTATTGTTGTTCTTATTATTCTAAATGGTCGGGTTTCACAATCTATCTCTTGTTTTTTAAATCTCTACCAAAAGCGATTAGTTCTTCGTTAGCTAATTGTTGTTGTTAGGGTTGTTCAAAGAATAGACTTCTTGAATTCAAGAAACTCATTCTTGAATTCAATCTATCTTTAATTTACCTTCTTTTTCTGTTTCTTTATTTTTTTTAGTTTTCGCACGTTTCTTGATTTTCTTTAGTAATTTTTGGACCTCTATCGTGTTGTTATCAGGGCACGGGACCCCGAGGGTCGATTTTATCGACTTTTCGAACGGATTTGGAAATTATTGAAAATTGGGTTATAATAAGTATTAGAGTATATATTTATGTCTATGCACATTTATTGACTAGTTTTGGAGTGTTGGGCATCGGTTTGAGTAGTTGGAAAGGCTTGGGAGTTGGCTATGGAACTTCGGAGCGAGGTAAGTTTCCTTTCTAACCTTGTAAGAGGGAATTAATCCCATAGATGAAATAATTCAATATGTGCTTCTATTTGTAGGGGCTACGTATGCACGAGATGACGAGAGTCCGTGCGTAGCTACTATTATGCTTAAGTCCGGGTAGTCTAAGGCCCAAATCATGCTATACTTAAGATATTTCAACCTTATTGTTAATTTAAATTGATTAAATCATAATGAACTTGGTAAAGGAATTTTTAAAAGGTTAAACTTCATTTTGTTGACTCGTTAAATGAGAATTGGCATTTCCTTGGATAATTACTCCTTAATGAATTCATGATTTGGATGTTTGAATGTGTTTTTCTTTTGGGGAGCGGGCCGAACGCCTCGACAGGTTAAATAGATGCATCTATGGTTCGTGTCGTTCGACCCTCGCCAGTGCACAATTTATATTTATATGTTGGATCGGGCCGTACGACCTCAGCATGACTTGCGCATGATAATTCTTTGGAACTAATAACAATTGACATTTCTTTATTGGCTTGAGATATAAATTGGTAAATGATGAAAATGAATTTGGAATTTTTCATTAGTACAAAAAGAATTGTCGATTATTTCCGGTTATTAAATTTTTAACTATGTTATCTAATCCATGCTTAACATAATATTGACATTTTATTTTTAGCCCATAGTAAGTATCAAAGTCGACCCCTCGTCACTACTTCTTCGAGGTTAGGCGGGATACTTACTGGGTACACGTTGATTTACATACTCATACTACACTTGCTGTACATTTTGTTGTGCAGGCACATATATATTTAGTGGCCTTGTGGGCGTAGAGGCATGGTTAACGCGGGGACTTAGGTGAGCTGCATTCCACATTACGACCCGTATCCAGCAGATTCTCCTTTCTTTCCTGTCCAAATTGTACTCCGTACATATGCTCTATTTTATTTTATTTCCTAGTTGATGCTCATGCACTTGTGATATCGGGTTTTGGGGTGATTATGAGTTGTTCAATATTGAAATTGTTAAAAATATTATTATTTACTCTTAAATTTCCATATTTTACTTTCTATTTGAAGGAAAATTATGATTTCGAAAATATTAAGATGAGACCTAAACTAAGTATGTAGTGTTGGCTTGCCTGGCAGCGGTGTCCGACTCCATCACGATCTTTAATAAAAATTTAGATCGTGACAACATGGTATCAGAGTACTAGGTTCACTTAGGTCTCACGAGTCATGAGCGAGTGTAGTAGAGTCTTGGGGATCGGTGCAGAGACATCTGTACTTATCTTCGAGAGGCTACAGGGCTGTTAGGAGTACTTGCCTTCTCGATTCCTCATGGTGCGATTTGATTCCTTGAGGCTTATGCCTTCATTTTATTCCTATTCAGTCTCATGCGACGTGAAACGCTTGTTATAAATTGGGAATCGAGCGATTGTAATGGTACTACTGGTGGGGTGTAAGATGTTTCTCCCTGCGTATGTGATTGGACTATTGTCGTCGCCTTGCGGAAGGTTATTCTGTTTTTTCAGCTCAATATTAGTATTAGCTAAGGTTTTGAGATTGGAATCAATTGTTATGACGATTCATGCGTTGCTATCGCACACTGTTTGATGTGATGGTAGGATGCTTGTCTATGTGTCGGGACAGTGAATGACTTGAAGGAAGGTTTTACTCCGTGCATGATTCAGAGGTTTAGAGTTTTATTTCCAGCGGAGGATAGGAGACCGACCTATGAGTTTTCAAGTTAGGTGGATGGATTTATGAGACTTGGTGTTTCGGACGTGGTAGAATTGTCATCTGTGATGTGGTGTCGCCGTCCTTGTTGAATGCGTTAAGTTCACCGGTGTTATGGTCTTCTTAAATTCGCCTTTGGGTACGAAATGGTATAGGGGAAATAGCTGTTAGAGATCGCAGTGTGTAGTGGTTTAGGATCAAATCGGCGTTCCTAGTGTTGATGGCTCGACAAAGATGATCTCCGAAAAGTTTTAAAGTTGGTGGCGATCTATTAGTTCAAGTGCTACAGAGATAGGTATTGATTTAAGGCAACAACTAGGCAGCGAAGGATGAGGAAGGACATGTGGAAGGTGTCTTGCGGTGGTTAAATTTCAAGAAGGCCAGGTGTAAGAAGCAGGAGTTGGGTAGTTGCTTAAAGGAGAGGGTTTGATCAAAATGGGAGAGTGGTAGAGTAGCATATGGGTTCTGTGATAGGATAACTACACGCATTGAGGAAAGTTTAGAGTGATTTGGGAGTCATGATGGACAGTGACTAGGGAAACGGGCTTCATTTTGGGGTATTGACTGTTATACAGAGGAAGGTTGGATACGATGGAAAGGAGTTGCTTGATATGAAAAAGGATACAACATGATCTTGGATTGTAATGTATGATCGCACCTTTAGTTGATGTCCATGAGAAGTGAACGGACTTGTACAGTTGGTGAATAGGCACGTGCTCAGGATGAGTTACTGATTTTGTAGTAATTGTACCCAGTGCAGCGACGTTGGAAGATGTTGGCATGTAATTTCCACAGGTGAGTTATCTCCTGTGAGAAGGTTAGCGATTGCGCGGTGTTGACGAAGCTTCTACGAAGAATTTTACTGGCTATCCGGTAAGAGTTCGAATATGTAAATGTGGCTAGTGATTCAGAGTGTTCATGAAATGTTAATAGAAGGATTTCGAGTAATTTGGTGGGTTGATTGTGCAAGATCATGTCAATGAGGGATAAGGAGTCTTGGTAGGTTCCAGGGTTATGTAATGGTAGCTTCAAGCTAAGTGGGAGAGCCCACTGCCTACGATTGGACTGAATGGTTGTCTACTTGTGAGGAATATGTGCTATAATTGGCCTTATCGATTCATGTTCAGGATTTGGAAGACTCAGATTTTATGCTTTGTGTAGATGTGATGTACAAGGAAAATGATCCACCCGGGTGCTTCTTTGAAAGGGTGTTCATGTGCTAGTAGAGCCTTGGAGTTAATTATGTTCGGGACCAAGTCAGGGTGGGTGACTCTCAACAACAGTCGTAGTGGATTCAAAAGTTAAGGTGTGGTGCCTGAGGATTTTGAGTCCGTAGTATGGTTGAGCATCGAACTTTTGCAGCGGATTATAAAAAGGGCTTAGAGTGTTCTGTGTTATCTTCGATCTGCGGTGTAACATGAGAGGAAAAATGACTTCGGATTCATAGAGGAATTATCAGAATGGGTGTACTAGTTGGCGATGCTATTGTGCGCTTAAGGAGGACATGAGATGGTTCATGGGCTTTGAGACAACATGGTCTCGTGAAATAAGGTCACTCAGGATAAGTGCGAATTTGGGTTCGTTATGTTCTGAATGGAGCTATTATCGTTCCAAAGGAAAGTCACGAGTAAATTAGAAGAGGTCAGATCGATTAGCAATGGTTGAATTGGCATAATGGTGGCAATGATCAGTTCCTTCAGCGTGTCAAGTTATACATGTGATTTGTGGCAGTACGTGCAAGGCTTGACGACTGCCGTAATTGATTTTATTTGGGGGCATTCGAGTATTAGGGCCTTTTATGCGTAGATGGATCCCGGAAGGGTTATGGTGGTTTAGACCACTACTCGAGGGTGGTAATTTTCTACGGCTATGGGAACTCGGTCGCGTGTTGCAATGGTTCTCCTGAAATGAGTTAAGTGAAAGGTTTCTATATGACGAAGTGCATACCCTATTAGTGGTTCAGGAGTTATGATGGAATTCTTGTACTCTTGCGTATTGGTATGATTAGGTGCAGTGAGTAGGATGGGAATTGGAAGTTGAGGATCAAGGTTGCGGTTAAGTGTTGACAAGAATGTCACAAGATCGGATGAGAAGAAAAGGGATTCAGATGGTTAGAGTAAGCTGGTACGGTCTTTAGCGTCTTGTGAGATCGGTGTCCTGTGTAAGAGTCTTTGCGTACTGATTGCGGATTCTTAATTTGCCTTACAACACTAGTGTGGCCGGTGGTATGGATGTGCATACTTGTTACCTGGTGCGGAAGGTCGTGGGAGCGTGTTCTACGGGAAGATTGTATAAGTGTGGCATGTAATCACTTGATTTATTGAAGATTGGAACCAAGTATGAAGGTTGTGGTACTATTGCTAATTTGAGAACTTATGCCCGAGGGCGCTCAGTTCATTTGGTTGAGGACCTTGGAAGTTTGTTCCGAATTTGACGGATGTTCTTGTGTATCATTATTGTGGACCCCTGAAAGGTTATTGGCCCAATGCGGTACGATCGGAATCAGCTTGAGGTCCATGGATGGATCTAAATGTGAATGTGGGCTCTATATCAGGCCGAATGTGTTCATTTTAGCATAGCGTTGTTTATGGAGGAGTATTTGGACGTTGGATGCTATTTCGTCGTTAGCTATTTCATGTAATACTCTATTGCACCGTGTGGGTTGTGAGGTGATTTGATTATTCGCACTCGTATTGAGATCCCGTGTAGTTTTTAGTGTTATATGAGCAGGATGGCTCTCGAGATGCAGGTCATTTATTGCACCTTAGTTGTGCTTGAGTTTTGTGGCGTATGGCGCTGTCTGTCTCCCCAGGGATGGTATTACGCACTTGGCGTGCTTGTGGTCGATATTTGGGTATTTCATAGTTATGAGCATTTTAGCTCGGTAAGTATTTCCTTATAGATTATTATATGTGGATCGGGTGGCATGCCTCCACGGGTATGTTGTTTGGATCGAGTGGCACGCCACCACGGGTATCATGGTTGGATCGGGTTGCACGTTGCAACAGTGTGATGTCGAGTACAGTTCCCCATATCTATTCTTGTGTGTTTTGTTTCTCATTTTCTGAGGAAAGTTCATAACGTCCTTTCGCTTGTTTAATTAGTTACGTGGGTGGAGCAGTTCCATCTAGAGTTCGTCTCCTTATGTATCACATTCGAGTTTGTAGCTTGTTGGAACATAGTAACATCATATGAGACTTTCGGCAGTGTATGAGGTGGCTCATTACCTGAATAGCTTGTACTGGGTGAGACGAGATTATTGGACCTGGGATCAGCGCGATCAGATCTATATGAAGCACATTAAAGAGTAAGCATCAATATTCAGTCCAGAATTAGGTAATGGTTCTTGTCGCGGGGAGAGACTCCATGAATTGTGATTTGGCAGGTGGTTATGAGTTTCTACACATCTCTTCTGTCGTAGAAGTATTGCGAGAGCTGAAAGGTGACTTATATGCTTTATGAGGTGTGTTGTGGTCATCAGATTCGTGGGATTTTGGCTAATGCTATCGTAGGATGTTATTATGGTCATGTGAACCATGCAGTGCATACCGTGGATTCAGAAAAGGTAGGAAATCAGGTATTGGTGCATCGTGTAGTGATTGATACGGTATTCGTATGATGGAAACAGGCCTGGCAGAGAATTCCGGATGTTGGAATTGGGCTTCAAGGCTTATTTGACTAAGAAAAAGAGAGAATCTTCAGACTGGCTCGAGCTAGTGTGCTCAACTGAGTTGTGGTAGCACGGGTAGGTGCACGAGGTGTTAAACGGTGGTTTCAGACAACTCCAGAGCAGTTCTTAGCATGTTCGAGGACGAATGTATGTTTAAGTGGGAGAGAATGTAACAACCCGACCGGTTGTTTTGAGCTCTAGCGTGTCGTTCGGAGGTTGGAGGCCATGAGCAGCTTTACTTCAGGTAGTATTACTTGCACACGTGGTCGGAATCAAATTTCGGAAAGTTCGGAGTTGAATTAAAAAGAAAATTCTCATTTCGGAAGCTATAAGTTGGAAGAATTTGGCAAAAGTGTGATTTTTGAGGAAACGACCTCGAAATTGGGATTTGAAGGTTCCAACATGTTCGTATGATGATTTGGGACTTGGGCGTATGTACAGATCGGGTTTTGGATGACCGGGAACGTTTCAGCGCCTATTGTGGAAGTTGGCATTTTGGAAGAATTTTATAAATTTAGGTTGAAGTGTATTTCAATGTTATCGATGTCCGTTTGGGATTTCGAGTCTGGGAATATCTCCGTATGGTGATTCTGGTATTGGGAACGCGTCCGGAAGCGGATTCGGAGGTCTGTAGGTCATTTTGGGGTCATTTGACGGAAGTTAGAAATATGAAGGTTTTTGAGAAGTTTGACCGGAAGTGGACTTTTTGATATCGGGGTCAGATTCTGATTCCGAAAATTGGAGTAGGTTCGTAATGTCGAATGTGACTAGTGTGCAAAATTTGAGGTCAATCGGATAAGATTTGATAGGTTTGGGCATCGAATGTATAAGTTTGAAGTTCTAAAGTTCATTAAGCTTTGTACTGGGGTGCGATTCATGAATTAGACGTTGTTTGATATGATTTAAGGCCTCGAGCAAGTTCGTGTTATGTTTTTAGATTGTGTGGGTGTTTGGTTGGGTCTCGGGGGCCTCGGGTGTGTTTCGAATCATTTTGGGCTACTTTGGATGCCGATTCACTGATGTATGGTGTTGTTATTCGCGTTCCCAAGGATCCTCTCGCATTCGCGAAGAAGGATTTGGCTTCTGGGATTTTGTTCTTCACGTTCGTCAAGAGACTCTCGCGTTCGTGAAGAAGGAAATCTATGTTGCACAGGTCTGACTTCGGAGGCTCATATATCGCAATCTATAAGAAATTTGGAGATGATATAAAAACGAAGCTGGTAGCCCTTTGTGTCTAGTTTTTGGAAAGGTAAACCATTTAGAAATTGGATTTATGTATAAAAGCTATGGCTGGTACACTACAGGTTGTCTGGAAAGATGAAGAAGAAATTTGTGTTGCATAGGGCTCACTTTGGCAGCTTATATCTCAAAATCTCTAAGGAATTAGGAGATGATCAAAACATAAAAGTTGAAGATATTGGAGTCTGATTTTCAGAAATTTAAACCATTTTTTATTTGGGGTTTTATACGAAAAGTTATGACCATTATAGTAGAGTATGTTTGAGAAGAGTTTGGAAATGGCTTTTGAGAATTTTGTTCATCGCGAACGTGATGGGAGGCCCGCGAACGCGAAGAAGGGTCGCTTGGGCAGTGTATAAGTTTGCGAAAATGGGTTTGGCTTATTTCATTTCATTTCCTCCATGGGAGCCGACCGAGGAGCGATTTTGGAGCTCCATCTTTATTATCTATGTCAAGGTAAGTGATTCCCACATGGTTGCAAGTTAAATACTTGGATTATATATAGATTTTAACATGGAAATTTATGAAAAATTAGTGGAAATTTGGTAGAAAACTTGAAATTGGTATTTTTGAATTTTGACCACGAATTTGGTCATGGAATTGAGAATAAATTATATATTTGAGTTCGTGATGTTATGGGTAATGTTTATCTTCGAAAATTTTCAGAATCCGGGCACGTGGCCTGATGGTCGATTTTATCGACTTTTCGAGCGGAGTTGAAAATTATTGTAAATTGGATTATAATAAGTATTGGAGTATATATTTATGGATTTGCACATTTATTGACTAGTTTTGGAGCTTTGGGCATCAGTTTGATTTGTTAGAAAGGCTTGGGAGTCGGTTATGGAACTTCGGAGCGAGGTAAGTGTCCTTTCTAACCTTGTAAGAGGGAATTAACCCCATAGCTGAAATAATTCAATATGTACTTCTATTTGTGGGGGCTAGGTACGCACGAGGTGACTAGAGTCCGTGCGTAGCTACTATTATGCTTAAGTCCGGGTAGTCTAGGACCCAAATCATGCTATACACGCGATATTTGCAACCTTATTGTTAATTTAAATTTCTTAAATCATAATGAACTTGGTAAAGGAATTTTTAAAAGGTTAAACTTCATTTTGTTGACCGTTAAATGAGAATTGGCATTTCCTTGGATAATTACTCCTTAATGAATTCTTGATTTGGCTGTTTGAATGTATTTTTCTTTCGTGGAGCGGGCCGAACGCCTCAACAGGTTAAATAGATGAATATACGGTTCATGCCATTCGACCCTCGGCAGTGCACAGTTTATATTTATATGTAGGATCGGGCCGTACGACCTCTGCATGACTTGCGCATGATAATTCTTTGGAACTAATAATAGTTGAAATTTCTTAATTGGCTTGAGAAATTGTCACGCCCCAAAATCGAGGGACGAGACCGACACCTAACCGGGTGAACCCGGTCAAGCGGACCTGGATTGTCTTTCCTACCCAACGTGTTTCCCCCGTATATACAATGCACCATATTCCATATGAAATAACAACTTAGGATTTAAGGTGGATTTACAAACTTAAGTTCATTTTATCTTTTAGAACTTCAACAATTGATTCCCAAAACAACTACAATACATACATAACTTTCCAATACGGACCACGATTCCGAATACGTACAGTTACTACCCAAAATAAATATATACACCCACATCATGTCTACGGAGCCTCTACGATTACTAGGAGTTTTGTACAATACTTGCTGGAAACAAGGGCCCAGCTATACCTTACAATAAATAACAGATTCAAAAGAGATGGCATGAATTACACACGGCCACGGGAGGAAGTGGGGCTCACTAATACTGTTGAAAGATGAAGAGGAGGCACCACTAACGGCGAACTGAGCTACCTGCTATAGAACCACTTACATCCATAAAAGATGTAGCGCCCCTGGAAAAAGGGACATTAGTACCATTGGATAGTACTAGTATGTATGAGCAAACTTTACTCAAAGTAAAATCAAGAGATGCACAAATAGAAAGCAGTTAAAGGAACCAACACATAGTACACAGTGATACAAAAAACAAGTACAATTGAGAGCCTCACAGATTCTCGTTTCATCAGAATCACATTTCCTTTTACACTCCACCTACGTGCTGCGGCGTGCAACCCGATCCCACCTTACATTTTTATTGCGGCGTGCAACCCGATCCCACCGTACAGTTTACACTCCACCCTTGTTACCTCTCCGCCCTTATTACTTCTTGTCGCGGCGTGCAACCCGATCCCACCGGACCATCACATTTCATGGCAAACAATAACAACCCACAATTCAATCATAGGGTTTCATATCATCAAGAGTACAATTTCATAACACCCAACCAATCATGTGTTCACAATAGTCTTTATCATCCATTAATTCAACCACAAAGATGCTCATAAACAAGAATGTAAATTCATTACAACCAACCATCCATATGAAGTTAAGACACAGTAAACCTTGCCAACAATGAGTCATATACGATATTTCCATGGTCATTTAGTTCAGTTAGATCAATTCACAATTCCCCTTCATCACTTGTTACATAGCCCTTACCACTTAGATACATTTACACATTTGAGTTTGTTATCATTCTTTCATACTCAAGCATTTAACAAACCTTGCACATGTTAGAGTAATCACATAGAAGTCACCTTTCACAATTTAAATTATCACGATAGTCGACTAAGACAAATCCGAGAATGCAATATCACACCTCAACAAAACCGGGCAATCAATTCACATATACTCAGCAAGAAACTCATACCGAATGTTTGGACACCAACAAGGTGGCTCTACGAAGAATAAAGTTAGCCATACATACCTCGAGACGTCCCCTTATTAATTTCTATCACAATTCACAGGACCGTTTAGCACCGTCAATCTATTCCACAATGTGACATATTTCACTTAGAATTAGGAATCTTGTACTCAATTAAGCATTTTATCAAACACTATGTGACCCCTTAGACTACTAACCCCCTTTTGAGAATGATTACCCAAACTTGTTTTTCACTTTACTAGATTGGGGGGTCTAACTCACATGCATGCAAGATTTCACTTTTCATTTTCAAGAACCAACCTATGTGTGTTTTATTCTTTGCACAAAGTCTGACAAATTGGGGAAATAGGGTGAAGACTTACCTCTTTGAGTGAAGAACATGACAATAACTTGATAATTTCCGGACTTGAGTATTTTGGAAAAATCAAATTGAATGATGTTGAAACCTTCTCTCTCAAGAACTTTCTTCTTCTCTCTCTCTATTTTTGGTCAGAAAATCGTTAAAAAAGAAGGGAAAGGGTGTTTTATCAAACAAGGGGTCGGGTCTTAAATTTAGAAAATAGGAGCCCCGACACAGAGATGCGGTCAAGAATGCGATCGCATTCCTGCTATGCGGTTCGCATTCCTGTCGCATAGTTGGCCTTCAAAAGGGGCCAAAATGGGAACCACATTGCCTAGGTATGCGACCACTATGCGGTCCGCATACCTGTTATGCGATCGCAAAGTGCGTCGCATAACCTCCCTCGCAAAAACCATGGGGCAAGAATGCGACAACTATGCGGCCCGCATTCGTGAAATGCGATCGCATTCTAGGCCGCATAGCTGTCCTCAAAATGGACAGGAAACTGTCCAGGTATGCGACCACTATGCGGTCCGCATACCTGTTATGCGATCGCATAGTGCATCGCATAACGCGCAATTTTTGGAAAATTTTAATCTTTCAAGTTCTGGATACTTTTTACTCAAAATAGGACCGTTTTAAGAATTTTTACAGTTATAACAACACAGGGACCTATTCGGGAATTATTTTAGACATAGAAATTTTACAGGTCTTTACAGAAATAAATTGTTAAATGATGAAAATGAAGTTGAAATTTTTCATTAGTAAAAAATGAATTGTCGATTATTTCCGGTAATTGAATTTTCAACTATGTTATGTAATCCATGCTTAACAGAATATTGAAATTTTATTTTTGGCCCATAGTAAGTGTCGGAGTCGACCCCTCGTCACTACTTCCTCAAGGTTAGGCGGGATACTTCCTTTGTACACATTGATTTACGTACTCATACTACACTTGCTGCATATTTTGTTGTGCACACACATGTATATTTAGTGGCCTTGTGGACGCAGAGGCGTGGTTAACGCGGGGACATAGGTGAGCTACATTCCACATTATGACCCGCAGCCAGCAGAGTCTCCTTCAGAGTATTTATATTTTTCTTTCTTGTCCAAATTTGTACTCCGGAAAGATGCTGTATTTTATTCTATTTCCTAGTTGATTCTCATGCACTTGTGACACCGGGTTTTGGGGTGATTATGAGTTGTTCAATATTGAAATTATTAAAAATATTATTATTTACTCTTAAATTTCCATCTTCTACTATTTAATTGAAGGAAAATTAGGATTTCAAAAATATTAAGATGAGACCTAAACTAAGTATTTAGTGTTGGCTTTCCTGGCAGCGGTGTCCGGCGCCATCACGGCGTTTAATGGCAATTTGGGTCGTGAAAATTGCAATAGCTAAGGGAAAGGTACGATTTTTATTAATTCCAATAGATTATTTCTCAAAATAGGTAGAAGTAGGTGCCTTTAAACAGGTGTAGGAAAAAGAAGTTATGGACTTCATTTGGAGGAATATAACATGTTGATTTGGAGTCCCAAAGGAGATTATTTGCGAATATGGGCCGCAATTCATAGGTGCGAAAGTTATTGACTTTTTCCAAAGTTGGAAGATTAAACAGATTATTTCTGCACCTTACCACCAGTGGCTAACAGGCAAGCTGAGTCCAAAAATAAGGTCATCATCAACAACTTAAGAAAGCGATTGGAATAATCGAAAGGCAAGTGGCCAGAAGTAATACCAGGTGTGTTATGGGCTTACTGTACAATAAAGAAAATTAGCATGGGCGAAACCCCATATTCACTTGTGTATGGAACGAAAACTCTAATTCGAGCGGAGATAGGCGAACCAAGCACGAGATACACATATACTAATGAGGCAATAAATGAAGAAGAGCTACGAGTAAATTTTGATTAGACGGAAGAAAGAAGAGAAACCGTTTTAATTCAGATGGCGGCTCAAATGCAGATGATTGAACGATACTATAACAGGAAGGCAAACCTGAGGTACTTCAAAATTTGGAATTTTATCATAAAAAAGGTGTTCCGATTAACAAAAGCGACAAACACAGGAAAATTGAGTCAAAATTGGGAGTGCCCATATAGAGTTAAAGGCATTGCTGGAAAAGGAGAACATGAGTTTGAAACCATGGAGGGCAAGATATAACCATCTCATTGGAATGCTGTCCATTTGAAGAAGTATTACTTCTAGAAGGGGTTAATACTTATGGTAAGGTATCAAGAAAGTTCAATTTTACTTTGTTCATTTAAGTTTTACTAACTATTGTAGATGATAGGCAAAAAGCTGGTCCATACCAAATGATGATATTAGACCCGAAAGACATGCAAAATACATAATTATTCCTGGTCTAGATTACAACATTTCTGATGGCAAAGGGTTATGCAGTCATCATCTAAAAGATTACCTCTGAGTCCCGCTTGTGTTTCATTTTTCAGGAAAAGGACCAAAAGTAAGAAGTTAATCCAGTGCTCGAGATCTCATGCTTCAATGCTCCAACACTAGGGGCACTGTGCATATGGAAAAATACACAAGGAAAAAAGATTTATACCACAAGAGAATAGTTTAGCCAGAATCAAAACCTTGAATAAACCCTTGAAGAAAATGTCAAAATTTCAAATGCATTCAAGCTCGCGGAAAGGATGGGAAGTAGAGACTACAAAATACTCTCACGAGCTTCTAGGTTAAGGACATAGATTTATTCACGGGAAGATGTACTCGTATTTGTAAGCCTACTACAAAGAAAGCAGTTATGAAAATGTTGTACAAGCTTATTTATTTGAAAATTCAAAAAATAAAACTTATTCAAATTACTTCATGTTTCATATCTTTGCACCAATATGAAGATGAGACGTCATCTTCATTAGTGTTGTTAATATAAAAGGTCCCTCTTTTATAAAAACCCAGTGTATATAGATGATGCGGTTTACTAAAGCTTTTTTAATGCAAGCACAAGATCAAAACTGTAAAGAGCAAAAAGCATAATGTATAGCAAAAAGATATTTATATCATTACCCCATAAATGGGGGGGGGGGGGAAT
>ML433913.1:2639-38690 GCA_005239525.1 Nicotiana knightiana | reverse complement strand
AAAGGGGGGGGGGGGGAATCTCCCAAAAACTACCCAAAAACAAAAGAAGAAGAAGAAGAGAGTTTCAACAAAATCAAAACAAAGTCAAACTACTTCCACAAAAGACAAGGGTAAAAAACTAGGGAGCATCATCCATGGGAGAAGAGGGATTAACTTGAGAAGACAAAGGTTGAATATCATATTCACAAGGAGTAAGTCCATCACCATCACCTTTGGAACCTTCAACCTCGGGTGTTGAGAAGCTTTGACGTTGCTGAGTTTGTTCAATCGCCTCTTTTGCCTTTGCAATTTCAGCGTTAAGGTCAAAACTCTCCTAGCTAGCTTCAGTTAGAGTCTCAAAGTGAGTGGTCAAGAAAGCCCAGCTAGCATCAAGTGTTAGCTTGTCTTCTAGAGCCTCGGTGAGCATCTGTACCAAATCATCCACGTATAATTCTTTCTGGTTAATAAGCTCTTTCAAGCTTCTTATTTATTCAGTTGCCTTGGAGTGTTGCTCAGTAAAGAAGGATTCCATTCTGTCCTTGTTTTTTCAACTTGATTGGAGGAAGATTTTAAAACCGCTAGTTCAGCGATGATTATCCTCAATTGTTGTTCTAAAGCTCCATTCTTCTCAGCAATAATCTCTCTCTAGTTGAAGGCCTTCGAATTGCTCTTTCCAATTATCATCCTCGGTGCGTAACTCAATCACTTGCTGATTTGTCCAGGAAATTCTTCCCATAAGCTCCGTACCTGTCAAATTGATCTATAAAAAGACAAAGAAAATGAGTTACAAGCATGAAAGGAAGGAATGGAAAATAAAAAGAGTAAAGATATACCTTGAGGGAGGAATGTATGATATCATTCATTAGAGTCAAGGAACTGTGGGGCTCAAGCTTTTTTCATTCCGCAGGACCAAGCAATGGTTTTAACCACACAACGACTTGTCCATATTTCTTCAATAGATTCCCACCATCGAGGACTTCAATTAAAACTTTCTTCTTACCCCGTCTACCGCTAGAAGGTTCAGCTTCTTCACGAGAAGTAGCAGCAGGGGCATCAACTGGGGTAAATGTAGGCGGGGAAGCAAGAAGATTGACAGCGGAGGGGGGGAGGGCAACTAATGTCATCAGAAGAGAGGAAAGTGGTGGCTCTTCTAAAACAGGACCAAATTCTTCTTCACCCTCAAAACCTTGGGCAAAGAATCTGTCAATGGGACTTGGGGGGGGGGGGGGGGGGGGTTGTTAAAATTACCAGCATCTTCATCAGAGATATCCAAGTGGACATTTTCTGGATCATCAACGAGGCTAAAAGGAATTGAACTTGGAGGGGGATCTTGAGAGACATGGGCTTCATCATCTGAAACCACGCGCCTTTTTACTCGTCGTTCCCTCACTCAGGAACCTTTTTCGGTATCCTCGTCATCTTCAGAGCCATGGATTTCAGCAATCTTCCTCTTGGAGGAAGACACACTTAAATTTTTCTCTTGCGCAAAGCTTACAAAAAGCATAGTAGAAGGAACAGAAGCGGGGCTAATGCCACGAATGGTAAACCCTAAGAAAGGAAAACCATATATGTGTCAAAAGAAAGAGATGAACAAACAGAAGAAGAACCATGGGGCTAAAATTTTACCGTGGGTCTTCACTTTCCATCCATATTTTTGTGAAAGAAATTTTCAAGATCTCTTATCAATGGGAGCGATGGTCAGCATTTTTTTCTACCCGACCGCTGAAGTCGGGAATTTCTTCAAAGACTTCCATGGTTTCTGAAAAACAAACAAAAACTCATGTGAAGAAAATTAAAACATCAAGGAAAGCAAAGAAATAAGAGGGAAAGTACTTACGTGCAAAGTTCCACTTTTTAGGAAAGGGCATATTCTCATCATCCACTAACCCACGGGTGGGGGCGGAAACAAATCGAGCATACCATCCACGGTCACGGTCACGGTCACGGTCATCCTCGGGGCTAACTTAAACTCTTTTACTTCTAGCCACGAGGGAAAAAAACCTTTAGTAAAAAGGTTTGGAGAATACAAGTAGATCAAATGACGGAAGGTAAAAGGGGAAGAAACTAAGCCTGACAAGTAACAAAGGCAAGCAACTGCCCTCCAAACAATTAGACCTATTTGTCCAAGGCAAATATTCAAATAGAGGCAAAATTCAACAATCACGGGATCAATGAGAGGAGTAAACCCTAAAGTAAAGGGATAGGTATAAACAAAGGAATGAGGTGATTCTTTGATTAGCACTAGGAGTCATTACTTGAGAATCCAGTTTCCAATGGCATTCACGTCGAACCAAGAAAAGAAGTCATGGAGTAATCAAGCTAGGGTAATGATCAACGGGGTTAAGAGACTCTATGGAAGAAGCCTATTTTCTCAGAGCTTCATGATCTGATACAAAAGAAAAATCTTGTGGGACAATCTCAGAAAAAATAGGTTCTCGCATGGGTTCGTTCTTATCTCTCCCTCTAGAGGAAGGTCTAGGAGTTAAGGGAGTTCTAGCCCTAGAAAAAGATGGCCTAGCGATACTACTTTGGAGGAGTAGAACTACGAGTGGATAATGAACCTAAACTACATAGTCTACCACCTATCCTACTCCCGGTAGCGGCAGTAGAGGGAGGAAGTTCATCAATGATCACCACTTTACATATGTCTGATAATAAAGAAGGATTTAGAGATCGAGAAGACGTCCTTAATGGAGGAAATATAGGAAAAAAATGAAGAACTATAAGAGAGGTTAGGAGTATGAATGCAAGGAAGAAGAAATGGACTTTCAAAATTAAGTGAGGTGAGGTATCTATAGTGGAAAGAAACCGTCATCAGAGTTGGTCATTATAAACTGTCATCATGAAACCGTCACTTCGTAACTGATGCAGCCACATAAAACCCTAAAAAGGCACTAAAAACTGCAGAACCAATCACAATGAGACACGTGTCTTGAGCATTAAAGACGTATGTCGCATCGATTATGAAGAAAGCATTATATTACTCGAAAAAAGGCGACAAGGAATTCCCGCCATAAATACTTACCACTTCCCAAATATTCAGTTAAGAATATTCGAAAAGTGGGGGGAAAAAAGGCATGACACGTGGACCACCAGCAGGGTGACAAGTGGCACTTTCAATTAAGCAAATTAAAGAATTTAAGAAGGCACACGAGAAACACCCCAGATGTTTCATCAGAAAAGGTACCGGCCTTGACAACTGAAAAGGAGGAAATGGGCACGAGATGAATGAAGACCATAAGAGGGGAAGGTTCATGAATCTGCAATAAATAAGGAAGGCAAATCAGCATTGATCTTGAGTGTGGGAAATCGCCAGTCAATAATTTAACCATTATAATTATATATGGTAACGGGAAATCAAGGCAATTAATGCCATTAACAAGCAAGAATTAAGTAGGAAAACTGTTAGGATTATATATCCTTATATGAAGGCTCGAACCTCATCTGTAAATGCATCTGAATTTTTATCAATTTATGCAATCTGTCTTTTATTTTATTCAAAGTGTTCAAACCATAATTTTGGGAGAGATTAGCCGTGTAATTTAATCTTTCTTTCCTTATCTAGTATTTCTGTTATTTTTCTTCTTTGAATTATTAAAAAGGTGAAGTAATTTTGGTTATCAATAACCCAATTTCTTCTTGATATTAGCTTTGACCGAGAAATCTATTTTTGGGTTAAACACTCTCGGCACTCTAGCTCCGCCCCTAAGTATATCGATAGGAGTACATGACTAAGAGACAAATGAAAATAATGATATTCCCACCCACCCCCACCTCACCAAAGTGAATGCAGAGAGAAATAAACAAACAGTGATTCGAAAACTGAGATCGCGAGTTGATATGGTTTTGGTAAAAATATTCACATGAATTATGCAGGCAGAGAAATCTAAAAGGGACAACGATCTATTTCAATACATGCAATAAATAGATAGATGTGTAAATTCTTCAGTACTATGTACTCCTTCTGTTCATTTTTACTCGTCCACTTTAGACTTTTTACGCTCTTTAAGAAATAATAATTATAACATATATTTTATCATAAAACCCCTAATAATGATTGTATTTCAAAAAGTCTTGAGAAATAATTTTTGAAACAAGTAATTAATGATAAGGTAAAACAAGAAAAAAAATTGTCCTTCTCTTGATTTGCTAAAATGGACAAGTAAAAGTGAAAATATATTTATAGTATAGAGGACAAGTAAAAGTGAGTGGAAAGAGTACTTTCAATAAACTTATGATAACAGTGAAAGACACAAAGAAGTGTAAGGGTATTTTCCCAAACTAAAATTAAAAGGGAAAAGAGCCAAATACCCCTATAATTTTGGATATTGTCTACTTTTAGATAGAGTTTGACCATAGATTCCCAAATTTATTTTAAAAAATCTGATTTGGGTGAAGTCTGATTTGAAGATGAAAATATGTTTGGACATCATTTTTTAAAATATATTTCATTTTTTTTTGACAAAACATGAAGGTGACTTATATCCATAAGTTCTAAACACTATCAAAAATACCCAACAATATCAAACAAACAAACTTTCTAATCCTATATATGTAGAACCTTCATTGATGTCATTCATTATCATTCTCACAAACCATATTCCTCATCATAGATAAGTTTGATAGAAATCATCATTTTTATAATGAACTACATAATACACTATCCTAAAATCATAACCTAATATTTTAATATCAACTGCTAATAACACAATCACTAGCTACTACAATTCGTCAAATTACAATAATATTACAAAATCCATCAGTCCAGAACAAAATGAGAGTAACTAACGAGTGGATTAGTTGGGTGATAATAGGTGGTGCGATTTTTTATAAAATACAAAAGTTTGGTATAATTTTTGTAATTGATAAAAAATTCAAAGGTAATATTTTGGGCCAAAAACATGTGTAGAGCTAGTTTTAGAATTTGGAAATTTTATTTTTAAAATATGCCAAAATTCGGATAAAATCCATAAACAAATAGGTTTTACCAAAAAAAAATTAGAAAAAACTTGGCAAAATCTATGGTCAAACGAGGCCTTAACCTCCGTTATACTATCTGGACAAGTTTACCCCTACCGTTATATTATTCGGTCAAATATATCTCTACCGTCAGCAAACTTTGAAAAATTAACCCTCGATCTGTTAGGTAATCCGAAATCTCCCATTTTCTTTTTATTTAAAGCACTTGTTGTTCTTCTTGCTCCACTATTTTCAATAATTACTATTAATGCGAATGCTAAAGGTACTAGCCTATACAAATTATTCATGGATATTTTTAATTACCATTGCACTCACTTCTCTTCTTGTGATAGTGATTTTAGAATTGGTTTAAAATTTATTTATTTTTCAACCATATACACACCGTAGAACTCAGGATGTCTATTTATTGTTTATTATATCCATCTGCTTATCATGTATGTACGTGTATATTCGAATATATTTTGTTATTGTCTGGTTAGTATGAAAATTCAATCGACTAACTTAAGAGTGCACAATGCGTAGACATTTGATTAAAACAAAGTTGTTCGGCAATGTAAAGTCTCCAAAGTACTTCAACTTCTACCACTAATACTTGCAAAGTCTCCATAACTTTGGTGCAACAATTCATTAAAGTTGGGGTGTTGTAAATACTTTTGAAATTTAGAAAAGTTACTTAGTTTAGATTCTTCAATTTACTATACTTTGTTACTAAGCGTTATATTATTTTGCTATTTCCTTCTCTCATTTCTTTTCCAATTAAGAATGCTGGCAAATGCCAATTATTTTAAAAATAATGAACCAAGAAGTAGAATAAGTGACTTAATTAAAATGATTAGGGAGATTTTGGGTCACTGACGGACTGAAGGGTAGTTTTTAAAAGTTTGCTGATGGTAGATATTTGGCCGTATAGTACAACGGTAGAAGTAAATTTGACCGAATAGTATACCGAAGGATATATGTAGACAATATTCGAAAGTATAGGAACAAATTTGAACCTGTTCCCAAATTAAAAAGACTTCATTTTTCTAGTACCAATAGGAAGTAGAAATACCTGCTTTGTTTAGCCCTTTTTAGGTAGGACCATGTGAGGCAATATGTAAACCGTCCAAAGTGGGGGATGTATGGGATAATGGCAGTGGCTTGGTTATCCACTCTTTAGGTGTTGGTTTGGCCAAAGATTGGCATGTGTTGTGTGTCAAATAAAAGAAAAGATACTTTTGCTGATTCTTTCAGTAAAGTCTGGCTTTCGTCCCGAAAGGATGTAAGTATAGGAAACAAACATATTATTGTTGTGACTGACGAAGGAGCATCTAACTCTTCCATTTTCTAATGCTACTTCTTTTCATGTGTGCCCTACTATGCTTGTTTTCCACATAAATAGCTCTCTAGAAACACCATTTTTTTTTTCCTCAAGGTAAATTTTTGTTTGGAACCTGAAATTTATAAACTATATTGTCACTTCCATTCAGATAATCATTGTAACTGATATCGTCAATATTATCAAGGTCGATTTTAACCATTGATGAATCCAACCCTAGGTTGTCGAAAAAAGAAGAAAAAAAAAAATATAATCCAACACTCGGTTGGTTGTAATGAAGGAGCCAGGATTTTTGATCAAGCTAATTCAAAATATATAGAAGTAAATACACGAAAGAGTTAAAGAGGAATCAACTTCTATTATATATACATAAAAAATAATGTTGACCTATATACAATACTAGTTTTTGATGAAACCTCTTAGACACCCTAACTCGCGTTGGCTGAGTTTGGCCAACTCTAGTGCTTCCGATTGATCTTTATATGTATATGTACAAAGCAAATATAGATAGATCGAATCGTATATATACATTTCAAAAAGTACACTCTTAATTCAAAATTCGTCGAAATTTTAGATCCACCATCGATATAGCCAAGGGAAAAAAATCGAACTTAATATATAGCCAAGGATTAAATGTGATGAGTTGATTCAAGCAGACTTACATTATTTTTCCTTATAGCCAATGCATCCACCAAATTTTACCTCACTCGAGACATAAGTGCGTTATACTATACGTTTCAAAGAAGAGTAGATAACTGGTTGAAAAATGAGAAATCTGGCAATACAAAATTCGAGTAAGTAACCCGATTTAATCTGGACACAATGTTCTGTCGAATTGTTGAACATTAATTGACATTACTAATATTCATTTCAGGTCCCCCACCACTACTAAATCCTATGTCTCTTTTGTGAAAATTTTCTGATAAGTGATGTGACATTAGTTTTTAACTCTTCCAATTTTGTTCCATCAGTAACCCCAAGGTCTCTTTTCAGGAGAGTATCATATATAGAGGAAATTAAGCCTCGCAACATAATACATATGTACACTTCATCAATGGTTAAAAAGCATTGTATTTAATCCCTGTAATTAATTAAAATGAAACACGTTCTAAAATAAGTCCACACATATTTTCCTCATGAACTTATTGTTGGTCCCTCGACTATGACACATCGATGAACTTCTATCTTTGAACAAAATAAGCTCACGCGTATCTTTCTTTCACATAAATTTATGTAACCTAACTTTTTGAAATAAAATGCTTTTTGTGTCCCTCAATTATGAAGAAGCCTGCTAAAAAAAATGGACTATTCCTTCTGTCTCAGCTATTTGAAAAGTGTATACGGTTGAAATTGGGGCCACCCGATTTTAGTATTTGACCGAGATCAGAATGTTGCATCGAAGGTTGATTTCGACTAAACCACGAAGTTAATGCATCGAGTTTGAGATTGAAGTATCTTTCGAGATCGAAGTATCTTTCGAGATCGAGGTTGGTAACAATTGAAGCCGAGAGAGACAGACACTGAGTGATATCGAAGATGGCATAATAACAGAAGAGCGAGATATTCGTGACTGGTCGAGGATCACGGCGTAAATCTCGGAACGGATCAAATCAGAAGCGATTAATTAGCTAATTAAGTAATTTCCTTCTGTAATTAGAATTATACCATAAGTAGAATCCTCTACTATATAAAGGGGGATTCTAATCATTTGTAAGACATCATTATTCACAGATATTACAACAATACAACCATTTCTTTCTCGCTTATATTATTGTTCATCGGTGTACTTTATTTTTCTATTGTTCTTGCACATATCAATTCGAGAGTACTTCGACTCGAGGGCTGAAGTCCTGTTTGAACACTGGTTTGCTTTACTTATAATTCAATTCTGTCATTTATCTTCATATTTATCCATTGGTGTTGAGTGAAACCACATATCCTTAAAACCACAATATAAGTTTAATTGTTATCCAAATTTTAGGATAAACAGTTTGGCACCCACCGTGGGCTAGGGATAATAGTGATTGCTTAATATCGATTCCGATAACACACACTACTTTACGCTTGTTCTTGTAAGTGTTTTTGTTTTCAGGAATAAAACATGACAAACTCACAAACAACACCCTCACATAGTGACAACGGCTTTGGATTTCACGTGGGAAAAACGAAAATGTAGCTTCCCTAGGGATTGAGGTGCCTCAGGCTGATCTCGAGGGAGCACCAATTTCCAATCCAGTCGATGTCAGTTCTCATATAGCCTTAAATGCAAATTTGAGTGTTGATCCCGAAAGAAGCGTACGCAGGGAAGGCCGAACTGCGGTCGAGGTATGCAGGGCGATGGTGGAGTCAGCCTCCAAGTGATATTCGAAATACTACAGGATCAACAAGCCGCTATAACACAACTACAAAACCAACATCGAACGCCTAGTGGAGTCGAACAAGAGGTCGTCTACAGAATCGAGCCAGTGCCAGAAAGATCGAATGCCTGTGAATCAGGGACTGACCCCGCCGTAATGAAGATGCTCGAGGAGCTCACTAGACGAATTGAATCGGGAGAAAAGAAAATCAAAGCAAATGATAAGAAAGTAGAGACATACTATTCCCGGGTTTATCAAATACCGGGGGCACCACCGATTTTGAAAGGTATGGACTCAAATAAGTTTGTGCAGAAGTCGTTCCCCCCAAGTGTGGCTCCGAAGCCCATTCCGAAGAAATTCCGCATGCCGGAAATCCCTAAGTACAATGGGACCACCGATCCCAATGAGCATGTCACATCTTATACATGCGCCATAAAAGGAAATAATTTGGAAGATGAGGGATCCAATCTGTTCTACTAAAGAAATTTGGAGAAACTCCATCGAAGGGAGCAATGATCTATTATTAAAATCTACTACATAATTCCATCGACTGATTCGCCATGCTTGCAGACTCTTTCGTAAAGGCATATGCCGGCGCAATAAAGGTTGCGACGAGGAAATCGGACCTTTTCAAGGTAAAACAAAAGGATAACGAAATGCTGAGGGAGTTCGTATCCCGGTTAAATATGGAACGCATGGAACTACCACCGGTGACAGACGATTGGGATGTTCAAGCTTTCACTCAGGGTTTGAATGAATGAAGCTCGGTGGCATCACGTCAATTGAAGTAGAACTTAATTAAATATCCGGCGGTAACCTGGGCCGATGTACATAACCAGTCGAAGATCAGGGTCAAGGATGACCAATTGGGTACCCCCTCCGGTTCCGTCTATCTGAACAGACCCGTAGGCAGAAATCAAAGGGATATCGACAGGGAGCCTCGGTCGAATAGAGACCGATATCAGCCATACAACGCAGATCACATAAACGGAGGCCCAGGACGCAATTCCATTCGAAATGATAGAAGGAACGATCGAGGGCAAAGCTCTCGAGGACACATGAGCAAACGTGGTTTCGATAAGCATGTTGATCCTACAGAGGCACCACGGTTATAGGAGTACAACTTCAACATCGACGCTTCAAGTATTGTGTCCGCCATTGGTAGAATTAAAGATATTAGATGGCCCAGACCCTTTCAAACCGATCCTTCCCAAAGAAACCCCCATCAAATATACAAGTACCACAGTACACATGGCCACAGAATCAAAGACTGCAGGCAACTGAGGGAGGAGGTAGCCCGTCTATTCAACGAGGTCCACCTTCGAGAGTTCTTAAGCGATCGAGCCAAAAATCATTTCAGAGAAAGGGACGTCAGCAGGAAAAACGAACAAGAAGAGCCACGACATGTGATCCATATATTCGTCGGTAGGGTCGATATTCCACAATGGCTAGTGTTCAAACGCACTAAAGTATCCATTACAAGGTAAAAACAGACCCAAGATTATGTGCCAGAAGGCACCGTATCATTCAGCGATGAAGAAGCAGAAGGGATCTCTCAACCCCACAATGACGCTTTGGTAATTTCTATCCTTATGAATAAAATTCAAGTTAAGCACGTTTTGATTGATCCATGGATCTAAGAAAATATAATTCGATCGAGGGTCGTAGAGCAGCTCGGCCTACAAGATCAAATCGTACCCGCAGCTCGGGTCCTGAATGGTTTCAACATGGCCACCGAAACAACTAAAGGTGAAATCATTTTGCCGGTAAACATAGCTGAGACTATTCAAGAAACCAAGTTCCATGTAATCGAGGGCGATATGAGGTACAACGCCCTGCTCGAAAGACCCTAGATTCACAATATGAGGGCAGTCCCTTGAACCCTTCATCAAATGCTGAAATTCCTAACGCCGAATGAAGTGAAAACGGCATATGGGGAACAACATGCTGCGAAAGAAATGTTTGCGGTCAACGAGGTAATACCGATATCGGCACTTTTGACAACAAAGGAATCGAAGGTCAAAGGAAAACATGAGGCTAAATAGCAACCACAACCACCAGCCTCTATTCAGTCGGAAAAATAGGGAACGGAAGGAGAGGACGACGACTACTGGATCCCTTGATCCTTCATTATCCCCGAAGATTTTGATGCCACCAAATCGACAGTGGAAGAGTTGAAACAGGTTATATTGATCGATACCTACCCGATCAAAAGGTATACCTGGGTACAGGGTTAACCCCCGAACTCAGGGAAAAACTCATTAAATTTCTTATTGATAATATGGATTGTTTTGCTCTATCCCACTTAGATATGACAG
This sequence comes from Nicotiana knightiana, assembly GCA_005239525.1. NCBI lineage: Eukaryota > Viridiplantae > Streptophyta > Magnoliopsida > Solanales > Solanaceae > Nicotiana > Nicotiana knightiana. The sequence continues at coordinate 27,738 of ML433913.1, read as the reverse complement.
GGATCCCACTGGAGATAACAATGCATCGATTGAGCCTGGAACCGAAGGTCAGTCCGGTAAAACAAAAGAGAAGGCCCCAGTCCGAGGTAAAACATGCATTCATCAAGGACGAGGTAACCAAACATCTCAAAATAGGATCCATTCGGGAAGTAAAATATCCCGAATGGTTAGAAAACGTACTTGTAGTCCCTAAAAAGGGGAACAAACTTAGGACGTGTGTAGATTATAAAGATTTAAACAAAGCATGTCCCAAAGACTCTTTTCCTCTGCCGAATATTGATCGCATGATCGGTGCCACGACCGGCTACGAGATCCTTAGTTTTCTCGACGCCTACTCCAAGTACAATCAAATTCAAATAAACCCGGAGGATCAGGAAAAGACTTCATTCATCACTAAATATGGAACATATTATTATAACATAATGCCATTTGGACTAAACAATGCTAGTGCTACTTACCAATGTCGACTGAACAAAATATTCGAAGAACAAATAGGCAAATCAATGGAGGTATATATTGACAATATGCAAGTTAAGTCCCTACGCACAGAGGACCATTTAACACATTTTCAGGAAACCTTCAACATATTGAGAAAATACAACACGAAGCTCAATCCCGAGAAGTGTGCTTTCGGGGTCGGTTCGGGCATGTTCCTCGGCTTTATGGTGTCAAATCGGGGGATCAAATCAACCCCGATAAAATCAAGTCAATCGAAGACATCATAGTCATGGACAACGTTAATTCCGTACAAATATTAATAGGACGGACAGCCGCCTTAGGCCGATTCATCTCGATGTCTTCAGATCGAAGTCATAGGTTCTTCTCTCTGCTCAAAAAGAAGAACAATTTCGCTTGGACCCCAGAATGCCAATAGGCGTTTGAAGAGTTAAATCGGTATCTCTCAAGTCCACCATTTGTTCATACTCCGAAAGCGAACGAGCAACTCTACTTATATCTGGCAGTCTCGGAAGTCACGGTAAGTGGGTCTTAATTCGAGAAGAGCAAGGTACGCAATTTTCAGTTTACTATGTTAGTCGAACTTAAGGTGAGGCCGAGACCCGGTACCCACACTTAGAAAAATTAGCGCTTGCTCTAATAAGTGCCTCTAGGAAATTAAAACCATATTTCCAATGTCACCCAATTTGTGTGGTGACCACTTATTCTCTTCGTAATGTTTTACACAAACCCGAACTCTCAGGCCGATTGGCCAAATGGGCCGTCGAAATCAGTGGGTATGATATCGAGTATCAACCCCGAATGGCCATCAAGTCTCAAATATTAGCAGACTTCGTGGCCGGCTTCATGCCATCCTTCGTATCCGAGGTCAAAAAAGAACTTTTGTTAAGATCGGGTACATCTTCGGGGTCCGGGCTAGGCATCATTTTGAAGCCTCCCACAGGCAATACAATTAGAAAATCTATCAAAACTTCTAAGTTGACTAACAATGAGGGCGAGTATGAGGCCATGATTTCCGGTCTCGAACTGGCTAAAAGCTTGGGAGCAGAGGTCATCGAGGCCAAATGTGACTCCCTAATTGTGGTAAACCAAGTCAACAGAACCTTTGAGGTTCGAGAGGATTGAATGCATAGGTACTTGGATAAACTGATGGTAACGCTACATCGGTTTAAAGAATGGACCCTGCAGCATGTGCCTCGAGAACAGAACAGTGAGGCCGACGCCTTCGCAAATTTGGGGTCATCAGTCGAAGATGACGAAATCAGCTCGGGGAATGTTGTACAACTTGTGAAGTCAGTAATCGAAGAAGGCCACGCCGAAATAAACTCCACAAGCCTAACTTGGGATTGGAGGAATAAATATATTGAGTATCTAGAAAATGGGAAGCTCGCATCGGACCCTAAGGAGTGGAGGACTCTACGAACAAAAGCTGCACGATTCACATTGGCCGAAGATGGAAAATTATACAGAAGGATGTTCGATTGCCCTTGGAAGTATGTTTGGGTTCGGGAGACACCGATTACGTCCTACGAGAAATTCACGAAGGTACTTGCGGAAATCATTCTGGTGCCGAATCACTGGTTCACAAAGTCGTCAGAGCAGGATACTACTAGGCTAGTATGGTAAAAGATACAAAGGAATTCGGTTAAAAATGCAACAAGTGCCAATGACATGCACCGATGAACCACTAGCCCAGAGAGAAACTTCATTCAGTCCTATCCCCATGGTCGTTCGTTAAATAGGGGATGGATATCATCGGCCCTCTGCCATCGGCACCGGGTAAAGCTAAGTTCATTCTATTTATGACTGACTATTTCTCTAAGTTGGTTGATGTACAGGCTTTCGAGAAAGTCAGGGAAAAAAAGGTATAGACTTCATCTGGGATCACATCATACGCCGATTCAGGATACTTGCCGAAATCGTATGCGACAATGGAAAACAATTCATCTGCAGCAAAATAACAAAGTTTCTCGAATATCACAAAATAAAAAGGATCTTGTCGATGTCGTATCATTTTAGTGGGAACGGACAGGCCGAATCAACAAACAAGACCATCATTCAGAATCCAAAGAAAAGATTGAACGATTCTAAGGGAAAATGGAGAGAAATTTTTCCCGAAGTCCTTTGGGTGTATCGAACAACGTCGAAATCCAGTACAGGGGCTACACCGTTCTCCTTAGTATATAGTGTCGAAGCTCTGATCATGGTCGAGGTCGGGGAACCTAGTGCTAGGTTTCGGCACATAACGGAAGAATCGAATTATGAGGCTACGAATACAAGCCTCTAATTACTAGATGAAAATTAGGAAGCCGCCCTTGTCCGAATGGACGCACAAAAGCAGTGCACGAAAGGTACTACAATCGAAGGGCCAATCTTCGCCATTATAGAATCGGGGACTTAGTTCTGAGAAAAGTCACCCTCAATACTCGATACCCAAATGAAGGAAAACTCGGCCCAAATTGGGAAGGACCATATCAGGTCCTCGACATAGTCGGAAAGGGATCCTACAAGCTTGGAACGATGAACGGCGAAAAATTGCCAAATAATTGGAACATATCACTCCTCAAACGATATTATTGTTAAGGTATGAATTTCTCCTTTCTTATTTATGTTTTATACTAACTTGTTACAGGTTTTCGACTGAAGGCATCAAAGTTTTCCCCAAGCATGAAGTCCTTAGGTTTGAAAGCACGTGTTGCACTCTTTTTCTCTTCGATCGGTTTTTGTCCCAAATGGCATTTTCCGGCAAGGATTTTAACGAGGCAACCATTGTTCGTGCTAACTTAGAGTATCCGAGGCTTATTTACAATCAACCTCCAATATTGGAGGGGGGGGGCATCACCCTCGGATATTATACTTTCAAGGAAAATACTTCGTGTCAACAGGGTCTCGAAAGGTAAATTTTGTAAAGGGCCAAACGGGCGAATGAATTGTGTCCATGTAGATTACACGAGCCCTAGCGGCAAAACATGTACGCATGTATGATCTATTGAAAGAAGTATTTTTTTCCTTATTACCATATGTTCCATGCCCTAGTGAAATTTCTCCCTTACAATTTCATACTTGTAATCTATTGCGGAAACTGGATCAAGAGCCGATCGCAACTAAAGTTCGAACAATTAACCCCGTACCCGGGGACTGCCGTCCAAAAATCGATATGTTCGAATTACTAAACTTAGAGACCATAAGACCTTAAAAAGGAAATCCTCGATTTATAGGCCAAGGCCACCCTACTCGGGGACTGACACTTCGAACAAGTTCGAAGTATAATTGGGAAAATAAGCCCAAGAGGCAGATCCCAAGGCTACGGCCAAACTAGCATGGTTCGGAGACATCAAAATTCCGCATTTAAAACAGGGCTTTGAATTCTTGTATAAATCGGTTAAAAAGGCTATCCTCGGCAAAATAACCAAAGAGCTTCGGCAACGTCAGTCCTCAAAAACCTTAAGGGGTATCGAACTGTTCGAATCTTCGAACAATTTAGCACTGAACAAACTTGTGCTAAGGCACAAAAAAGCAAAGGGTTCCGATAAGATTAAACCCCAAAAAAACCCAACGGGTACAGACTTACTTCGTTCTAAGGCATAACAAATTCTTATATGATTAAACTTTTTAAGGCGAATAGGGAAATTTCACTCTTTTGAGGCTATATCGGCCCGATTCAAGAGCCTAAGGTCCATTATATTTTTTGAGTTTGAGAGTCATCCTCACTCAACTAAAACCTAAGGTTTTAACTACTTCGAGTTCGAACAAGTGCTCATTAGACTACAAAAACTATATTAGTCTGACTTCGGCCAAGTTGCCTAAGTTTCACAAACAAATTTTCACAAGGCATAAAGCGAATTGGAATTTCACCAGTCAAAAAATTGAGACAAAGTTCAAAAAGAAAATATTTTATATATATACTAAGGTATTTACAAAGGACCAACCAGGGTCCTAAACAAAAAGAAAGAAAAAATACAAAAGCCCCTAGCTATTCTCGGGGGCAGTTCCTTCCTCGAGGGTAGCTTCTTCCTAAGGCTCCTCATCATTCTCAGGCCCACTTTTGCTGCCATCATCATCATCATCATCATCATCATCGCCATCATCATCGCCATCAGAAGAGGCAAATAATCTAGCATCAACTTTATGCTTTTTTGCCTTCATTATCTCCTAGGAAAGATTGAAACCTCGAGCGTGGATCTCCTCGAGGGTCTCCCTCCGAGATTGGCATTTAGAAATTTTGGTAATCCAATATTCTCGAGTTTGAGAAGTATCGGTAGCCTCCCTCACTTGGACTTGAGAGGCCCAGAGTCAACCCGGTAAATGGCCACCATCTTATCAGCCTCGACTTTTGCTTTTTCAGCCTCAACTTGGGCTTTTGCAAGTTCAGAAGCCAACTGATCCTCGAGCTCCTCTATCTTCTTTGCCTGCGACGAGCTCTTTTCCTTCATACCTCAAAGCTGCGCTTTGATTGATGACAACCAGGCTAGAGTCGTCTCTTTCTCTGCAGCAAGGCGTTCCATGCCTTATTTCCACCCGTAGGACTCCGCCTTCACCTGCTTGACCTCCTCTCGGAACAGCTCAATCTTGTCGATCTTTTGCTGCAGTTGCGATATTGAAACTTTAGCCTCCGTTCCTGAATCAAGACCAAGAGCTTTAAGGAGTATCATGCTCGATCAAGTTCGTATGCTCCTTGTGAGCCTTAGCCAGTTCGGCTTGGAGGTCCTTAATCTCCTCATCCTTCTGCCCGCAGTGGATTTTGAGGGCATTCTTCTCCTCCGAAAGCCTTTGAAGGTCGGCCTTACACTGGCTCAGTTCAGCCTGGAACTTAGAAAAAGCCTGTATGGAAAAGGAAGGGAGTTAGACAAAAAACGGAGGAAGGCAACATCAACAAAGGAATTAAGACTTACCCAGTTCAGGATTCGTTGAGCCTCTTCGAAGAGGCTAGATGCGTTGTTCAGGTCGGAAGCATTTTCGACTCCAACAAAGCAATATCAAAAGGGATCCTCCCCTCTGGGCACTCCTCCTACTTCGGGGGTCCTCAAAGCTTGAGCATCTCGGATCGCCTCTTCAGAAAAAGGCAGGAAGGGATGGCGAGTGACCTACTGTCACTGCCCCAAGTGAGTCACTTGGGGCATTCTTCCCAGCTCGAGGGGTTTCAAGACCGGTCCCCTCGGACGTGCTCGTCGTTTGACGGGAAGCAGCCTCGATCTCAGGCGATTCGGGGACTTTGCCCAAATCCTTCTCCAAGGCCTGCTCAGCACGAGGTGAGGCCTCGCCAACCGCCACCGATTCAGCAGCCTTGAAGGCCTTGATGTTTTTCTCGCTCGGGTCACAAGCACCGAGCCACCATCTTCATCTTCGTCTTCTTCCTCCCTTAGCTCCTGAATTGCATGGGGAGGGAGGGAAGCAATATCTATTCTCGATTTTCTAATTGAGATCTTCTTATTTTTGGGCTTTGGGACCTCGGAGGTCGAGACCTTTTTCTCTTGTTATATTTCACCATTGTCGGAACCGAAATCGAAGCCTCCTCCTCACCAGACGGAGGCCTCATGGTCGTATCCTTGCTCAGGCCTGCACACAAGGAAATTGAATAAGTATAAAAAGATGCTATCAAATCATCAGATATGTAAAAAAGGAAGCTTACCATGGTTCTTTGTCTCCCACCAGCCTTTTGCCAAATCGCGCCAACAGCGCTCGGCATAAGTGGAGGTCGATGCCAGTTTTTGGACCCAGCTCTCGAGGTCGGGGATCGCACGAGGCATCCAAGCAACTGCTGCATGATGAAAAAGGCATTAATAGAGCAGAGGAGCAAAATAATGCATGGAAATTAACAGTGAAATAATACTTACGCTTCGTGTTCCATTTCTCAGGAAATGGAATCTTCTCTGCCGGGATAAGGTCGGAGGTCTTCACTCGAACAAATCTACCCATCCAGCCTCGATCTTTGTCCGTGTCGATGCTCGAGAACAACAACTTGATTTCCCGACGTTGGATTTTTATCAACCCTCGAAAGATACGGGGGATGTACAACCTGATGAGGTGGTTGAGGGTAATGGCATCCCCTCGGCTTTGCTCGTAAGGAACCGGAGCATGATGACTATTCGACAAAAGGAAGGATGGATTTGGCCTAAGGTCACCTTATTGGCGGCAGAAGTCGATGATGACAGGGTCGAGAGGGCCCAACGTGAAAGGGTAAGTGTAAAAGCTCAGATACCCTTCCACGTGGGTAGTAATACTTTCTTCTAGGGATGGAATCACTACCACTTTGTCCCCCCAGTTGCAATCTCTCTTGATCTGCTCGAGGTACCCCACAATTATTGAGAAAATGTACCTCGACACATGCTCGCACTGACTAGGGACCGAGGGAGGTTTCTCGATTTTAAAATCGAATTTAAGGATACACGGGCTAGGAACACACTTCTTAGGGAGCGGATCCACCGACGTTTTGTCGCCGGCCGGTCGTGAAGAAGAAGAAGAAGCTTTCTCCTTTTGTGGAGCTGTTTTAGATGTTTTCGCCATTTTTATGAGTTTAGGAAGGAAGAAGGTGGTAAGACTTGGTGTTTGAAGATTGACGGGGGAGCCTGAAGATTAGTAGAAGGGAAGAACTGAGAGATAAAAACTTACAAGATTAGAAGAAAGTGAAAGTAAAGTTTGATTCAAAGAGAAGAAGGCCTATTTATGCATTTACGGCGACAGTTCAACAGCGCTAGTGGCCGACCACCAACTGACGCTCGTTAATGATTTTGTGAACTGTACCGATGTGACATTTCGGTCACTTTCATCGCTTACGTCATGGGGATAATATCATAATTTGTCGAGCTCCAAAAAGTCAAAGGCTCAATTCATTTCTCGTCATTACACTCCAAAAATTGAGGGGACTAGCTATATACGGTTGAAATCGGAGCCACCCCATTTTACTATTTGATCGAGATCAGAATATTGCATCGAAGGTCGATTTCGACTAAATCACAAAGTTGAGGCATCGAGTTTGAGATCGAAGTACCTTTTGAGATCGAGGTTGGTAACAATTGAAGTCGGAAGAGACAGACACCGAGTGATATCGGAGATGGCATAATAACGGAAGAGCGAGATATCCGTGACTGGTCGAGGATCACGGCGTAAATCTCTGAACGGATCAAATGAAGCGGTTAATTAGCTAATTAAGTGATTTCCTTCTGTAATTAGAATTATACCATAAGTAGAATTTCTCTACTATATAAAGGGGGATTCTAATCATTGTAAGGCATCATTACTCACAGAAATTACAGCAATACAATCATTTCTTTCTTGCTTACATTATTGTTCATTAGTTTACTTTATTTTCCTATTGTTCTTGCACTTATCAATTCGAGAGTACTTCGACTCGAGGGCTGAAGTCATGTTTGAACACTAGTTTGCTTTACGTATAATTCAATTATGTCATTTATCTTCATATTTATTAATTGGTGTTGAGTGAAATCACATATCCTTAAAACCACAATATAAGTTTAATTGTTATCCAAATTTTAAGGTAAACAAAAAGTTTAATAGAATTTTCTATGATAACAATTTTTTATATGCTTTTTAAATAGTTTTAGTTATTAATTATTGTAACCAGACTTATACTAGTATTCATATAGTTTCTAAAGCTGTAAATTTTAGTTTAGAAAACATGAATACTTTAGTTTAACTTTCATACACTGAATTATGTCACATAAAGTAAGATAGAGAAAGCATTAAGTAGTCAACAAAACTAATGCTTCTGTTCGTTATTATTTTTAATTGCAAGTAAAATGGCAACTGATCTCTCACGATAAAATTAAATTAAGATGGGCTACTGGCATGATATAGGTGGGAACATGTACTTGTCCACCTTAAATTGAAAATTCAACTAATTGAAGTGATTTTGATAGAAAATGAAAGGAGATGAGACTTTAGCCTACAAATTAAGTTGTCTTGCTGCATTAAATTAAAAGAGGCCATTGAGAAGCAAAAGATGGATGAAAGCACTTCCACCTAACCCAAACACAAAACAAGAAAAAGAGAAAATTACGTTGCTTCTCATGTTTTTTCCTAATAAAAGGAGGAGCCGTATCATTTTGGATTTAGTATTTGGATATTAACTATTTTAAAGAAATTTGTTTTAGTTAAGGGGTTGAGGAAACAATTAAAAAAAAAAAAAAAAGAAGAACCATATAGAGGACAAAAACCTTACATTGCTCCTTTTCAAAAAATCATATATTGCTTTACACGCTTTTTATTGTGCCTATCATCTTAAATTTTTCCCACCCTCATTACTAGATCAAAAGTCTTATATTTGGGTATGGAGATTAAATTTGTTTCATCTGTACTTCTAGATAGTTTAAATTTTGAAACATATGGTATCGTTGGAGGCGAAAATTCTTACCCTTGCAAGAGTCTGAAAGAAAAATTGTATCCGATTAAAAATCGGATAACAATAGAATTTATAAGTGGTTCTAACGATACGCGGATTAAATTGACACAAAGCGATAAGTTAAATTATAATTGAAAATAACAAACGATAAAGTAAGCTCAAACCATATCAATTAGACAGTACAACCTTGGGAAAAGGGTCCCCCTTGAACAGTATGTATTTTAATCACAGTATCAAAACACAGTTGAAATAGAGCTTTAAAGAGAAAATAACGGTATATTGCTTCTGAGTGAATGTTAGAATGTGTTTTACAAATAATCAGACCCCCTTTATATAGTAGGGGAGTCTCACTTTAGGTACAATTCTATATAAGGTAAAAATCTTCTGATTTGCTAATTAATCAGTTTCACTGATACGTACTGAGATTCTCTTCGTGATATCTGACCGGTTACGGATATTTTGGCCTTCTGTTATTTTGGTTCGATAATGTTTTCTCGAGCTGATTCGGAGTCGAGGTCAGTTCTAGGGTCATGGACTCGATAATCTTAAAGATGCATGTTCTAACCTCGTGCCTAGGTTCAATGGGATTCAGGATCGATCTTCAATCCATTACGTTTCAATACCGATCTGTCATGCAATAGATAAGCCTGATTTTGACCGTGTATAGATAGTTTCTTCGTTTTTCGGAGGGTAAACGACGAGAAACGATATGAGCCATCAATCCTTGTCTCGATACTTTGCGCCAGAAACGACAAAACGAAAGAAACGTCTCGTCAGTCACATATTAATGGCATTAAATTGTTGGTCGACCACCACAGGTTTTGAACCGTCGCTTGGAAACTATAAATACTTCCTCCTTCATTCATTCAAACTTTACATCAATCTTTTCCTACTCTTGTTCTTAAAGAACCTTTGCATTTTCTAGTGCTTACCCAAATTTCTTGAGCACTCTGTTAGGATTCCCCCTTTGTTTAAACTATTCAAGCGTACCCCTTTAACTCATTCATCTTCATCTTCATCCAAAAAATGGCGAAGACTTCTAAGACAGTCCCTCAAAAAGAAAACGTTTCTTCTTCCCGGCTGGCCGGCGGGGGACCAGCGGCAGAACCACCTCTTGATGCGTTTATTCCTGGTGGGTGCTCGGTGACCGCTGACTTCAAGGTTGAGAAACCTTCACCCATTGCGGGACAGCATAAGAAGGTGTCAAGGTATACTTGCTCGATCACCGCGATGTACTCCCCAAGGTCATAGAGGATTGCTAATGGGCCGGAAAAGACGTGGTGATTCCCGGGCCCGAAAAAGACATCACTACCCACGTAAAGGGGTACTTAAGTGTTTACCTTATCCCTTTATGTTGGGCCTGCTGGACCTAGTGATTATCCAGTTTTGCAAAAGGTACGAAGCATGCCTCAGTCAGATCCACCCCTCGTTTTGGAGGATAGTCATTCTCCTCCGATTCTTCGTGAGCAAGATCGACGGGTGCCCTTTTGCTGTTGATTATCTGATGTGCATATATAGTCCTCGATTCTTCTAGGGGAGGGAGGGGGGGGACTAATCAAACTGCACGCTGGGCTACAAAAGCCCCATTCTTGAGCATTGATAAGGATCGAGACCGAGGCTGGCTAGGCAGATTTTTCCGAGTGAGGACCTTGGACTTGATTCCGACCAAGTTCTTCTTTTCCCAGAGTTCAATGTTTTTGTTCTCCTTTTCCGCTTTCTTACCGATACTTGGTTGCAATGCAACCATTGCTCAGGTTTTAGAGGCAGTTCCTTGACTCAGGGAGTGGGTCGAGGGCATTGTCTCCAAGAAATCATATTCCGAGCACGCATGATGCGAACTTTCAAAGAGCCGGTGGGAGGCCCGTTCTCACGGTGAGATCCTTTCCTGGAGTGGACAAAACTTGGGCTTTTCTGAGCTTACTCATTTCTTTTTATTTGTAGGCCTTGGGAAGGATAATGCAATGAGGCACCTGAATGGCGATGAGGACAACCCAACCGAGTCCCCTGCTCCGAGGCAGGGCGAGGAAAATAAAAGGAGAAGGCCTCCGAGCTCGGAGAAGAAAAAACCGACGAGGAGGCTGTTGTGCAAATCCAAGGAAAGCACCAGTGCTCTCCCATTGGACTCAGTCCACCGGCTGAGGGATGAGTCCGAAGAAGAAGAATAGGCTTCCGAGCTGCTAGCCCGTGTGCGAGGCAACATCGCATTGCCTCAAGTCAGGGAGGCTATTTAGGGGGCAAGGACATTTTGCCCCAAGTTAGGGAGGCCGATCAAGATGTTGCAGTTGTTGTTTCTCGGGTGGAGGATAATGCTCCAAAGGATGCATTCGGGGTGATAGACCTCTCCGAGTCGCCATTATTTACCGACTCTATGATTTGTGACGCCCAGACGCTAAAAGGGTGCACAGCTGTGGGGCCCCAAGGGGGGGAAGACCCATTTAACCATTTCTTTGATGGTTTGGATTCTTCTGCATCGAAGGACGTCACCGGGCTAGGCGAATTACGGGTACCAAAGAAGAGTCTGTCTTCGGGAGCCAGCGGGACATTTACAAGTCCAAAATTAGTGGACCAATCCCAGCTCCGAGTGCAGATCCTAGTCGGAAGCACACAATTATTATGTACATTCTAGAGGATGCCCGGGTCCTCTTAGACCCCATGGGGGTCGCAATTTACCTTTAATGTTTGGTGTCCGAATAGGATCAAGCCAAGATGAACGAGGTGGAAGCGCACTACCTGTTCAATGAAGCCCAATAGACGTTAAACCGGGTAACTTCGAATGCCTTTTGACGGCTTTGTTATGTACTTTGATTAATCTATAAACTATCGTAACCCTTTACTTCATGTTTGTAGGCCTCGGTGCTTCATCAGGAGACTTTTCTTCAATATCGATAAGAATTAACCACCACGAGGCCGATACCTAGGAGCTCATTGAGAGGAGGGATGCTTACATGCTTCTCACTAAGCAACACGAGGGGAAGGTCAGGAAACTCCAAGTTGAGCTGGGGGCAGCCCCGAAGGAGCATGCTGATCGGGTCGAGCAGGTAAGAATAGTCTTTGAGGATAGTGACGATGAGTCAGACATGATGGATAATGAGTCAGACACGATGGCGATGGCTAATGGTCTTTGAGGATAAACTTTTTAGAGGTTTTTGGTTTTTTGTATTTTTGTTGAGCCTGTTTGACCTTTGTAAAAATTCTCATCGAGCTGTTCGGCCCTTGTAAAATGAAATTTCTGACTATGAATATAAGGTTTTTTCCTTCAACAACTTTCAAATTTTATCTTTGCCTTATTTATTTCTTTTTGCAATTATCTAAATGCCTTAGCATGAAATAGTTGGTTTTTGTTTAGAGATTCGAAGAACCTTTGCCTTCAACTTTATTCGTTTAAGGCATCGTGGGGGTTCGGTGTGATCGAAAGTTTTCTTTCCCACAAAGTACTTAGACTTTTTTAAGTCATAGTCTGTCGAGGGTAGCCTTTGGAACCGGTTAAGAAATTTTAAGGCCTTGTTGTTTTTGTTGCGGGCCTCAGACGTCTCCAAGTCGTGTTTAGCCGTAGCCTTTATAGTTCGGGTGTTGTCTCGTGTTAATATGTCACGACCCGAATTACCCTCCGAACGGTCTCGTGATGGTACCTAGTCCCTACGACTAGGTAAGTCTAAAACTTGCGGAAAATAAGGCAAAACAATAATAGAAACAGTAAAGAAGAAGCAATACTATAAAAAATTTAGCCGCTCGGCATTTGCAGCTTTTACTTTCCAAAAAACCGGAACATCACAAAGTCACAAACTCTAAACTACTGTAGCTCTATACAAATAAATAAGGAAAATGTATCTATATATCTCCTATATCTGTACTAGAGTAGGAAGGGGACTCGTGAGATCCTGCGGACGTAGCATAATTACCTCGCGGTCTCCTATGCAGCTGCTAAGATGCGCCTAGCCACTGTACCATGTGCTGGTACCTGGATCTGCACATGGGGAAAACATGCGCAGGAAAGGGCGTGAGTACTCCACATTCGGTACTTCGTAAGTGCCAAGCCTAACCCCAGTCAAGTAGTGACGAGGTCAGGTTGAGGCTCTACTGAGTTTTAAAACAAGTCAATATAAAGTTTGAAACAGTGAAATATAGATAAGCAATGATAAATAGGTTTAATGGAAACTGGAAGAATTAATAATAGAAAGAGAGCCCTCGACTCAGCACGACATATATCTCAACAGTAAATATGCAATGCAGTACAAGGGGAAAGCTTCCGGATCTCAGTCCACATTCCCAATTTAAATATCCTATGCAGTACATGGGGAAAGCTCCCGGATCTCGGTATGTAGTCCCAATTTAAATAAGAAATGCAGTACAGGGGGAAAGCTCCCGGATCTCGGTCCGTAGGCCCAATTTAAATATGAAATGCAGAAGTATGTCAGATACGGCTTAATTAAACAATCCAGGAAAAAGCAACAGGCAAGAATAGAGTAAAACTACCTAAGCATGGTGCATCTAGTAGCAAATAAGAGGAAATCAAGTAAGGACAGGTAGGCATGTTTATCCTTAAGATAACTACTCAGTTAAGAAAGGAAACAGTAATATAGGAATGAAAATGAGTGATTGCACGGAAGTAAAAATGGAATTTTAGCAACAATGAACCGTGTACGTACTCGTCACCTCACGTACACGGCGTCCACGTAACAAAATCACTATAAAAATGCCTAAGGGGAAGTCCCCAACACAGAGTTAGGCAAGCCACTTACCTTGACTGTGCTAATCAACTCAATACCACGCTCTTGCCATGAGTATCTGACTCCGGGTGGCCCAAATCTATTCAATTTGATTACATAACGTAAATATCACTTCAAGGAATCAAATTACCTAATTAGTTCGAAGCTAATACACGAAATTAGGAAATTCGTCCAAAAAGTCCCCCGGGCCCACGTCTCGGAATCGGGTAAAAATTACATTTTCCGGACACTCATTCACTTATGAGTCTAACCATATAAGAATCTCTCAAATTGTAGGTCAAACACCCAAGCAAAACTCAATAATTCGGTCTATGAAGTTCATCCCATTTTTCCAGTTTTTTACCCAAAATTTTCGAAATTAAAGGTTGAATTTAAGATTGGAATCATGGAAATTGATCTACAATGGATAGAAATAACTTACCCAAGTTACCCAAGTGCAAAAGCCTCCAAAATTGCCTCTCCCGAGCTCTCAAATTCGAAAATGGTGAAAATAGGCTTAAACCCTCGAATTGGGGTTCTAATGTTCTGCCCAGGCCTAAATCGTGATGTGCGGTCGCGGTCATAGAGATGCGATCGCATAGGCTAGGCCACACCCTCCTAATGCTGGAACACAGTGCGATCACAAACAGCCAGCTGCGTTCGTGGAGCATTCATGGACTCGACCCTATGCGTTCGCAGCTAAGGCCCACGCGAACGCACAGAGTAAAGCTCCCCTGCCCGCCCCAATAGCCCTTATGCGGTCACGTTCCTCTTATTGCGATCGCACTGAACAAAATCAGCTGGGCCCAAACTTACTCTCCGCGATCGCAGCCTAAAACACGCGATCGCACTGAAGGATTATCTGATGCTCAAGAAAACCAGAAACAACAGAAGTTTTAAGGCGAAAGAAGTCCGTTTGAGCACCCGAAACACGCCCGAGGCCCCTGGGACCTCAACCAAACCCACCAAACAACTCTAATACTTCATTCAAACTTGGTCGAGCCGTAAAAACACGTCTCATAACATCAAAATCATCAAATATGCATAGATTCAAGCCTAAGAACTTATGAAATTTCTAGAATTCACATATGATGCCGAAACACGTCTAAACTCATCCGGATGACCTCAAATTTTTTACACAGGTCATAAATGACATTACGGACCTGCTATCGCTTTCGGAATTCCATTCAGAGTCCGATATCAAAATTTCACCCATCGACCGAAATCGCTAAAATTCTAACTTTCGCCAATTCAAGCCTAAATCCACAACCGACCTCGAAAACACATTCTGAACACGCTCCTAACTTCGGAATCACCCAACGGAGCTAACGGAATCAAAGGAATTTCATTCCGGATCCGTCTTCAGACAGCTCTAGCTACGGCCCAATTTTTGAAGCTAAATTCCACATTTATGGACTATGTGTCCAAAATCACTCCGAATTTCATCACTCAACGCTCCGACAAGTTCCAATAACATAAATAGACATGGGACAAGCGGTTATTAGGGGATCGGGGAGCTAACTCTCAAAACGACCGACCGGGTCGTTACATCCTCCCCTTCTTAAGAAAATCGTTCGTAGATGAGGGTATTGACTCCACATATCCTGCTCGGTCTCCCAAGTCGCCTCCTCGACTGGCTGACCCCTCCACTGAACCTTTACTGACGCAATATCCTTTGACCTGAGCTTCCTGACCTGCCTATCCAATATAGCTACTGGCTCTTCAATATATGACAGATCCTTGTCTAACTGGACTGAACTGAAATCCAAAACATGAGTCGGGTCACCGTGATACTTCCGGAGCATGGAGACGTGGAACACCAGATGAACCCCTACTAGGCTAGGAGTCAGGGCTAGCTCATAAGAAACCTCCCCAACACGTCGCAACACCTCAAAAGGGCCAATAAATCTCGGACTCAACTTGACTTTCTTCCCGAACCTCATGACGCCCTTCATAGGCGATACCCAAAGCAAAACCCGATCACCAGCCATAAATGCAAAGTCACAAACCTTCCGATCCGCATAGCTCTTCTGCCTGGACTGAGCTATGCGAAGCCTCTCCTGAATCACCTTCACCTTGTCCAGGTCATCCTGAACCAAGTCTGTACCCAACAATCGGGCCTCGCCCGGCTCAAACCATCCCACGGAAGACCTGCATCGCCTACCATACAAAGCCTCATACGACGCCATCTGAATGCTGGACTGGTAGCTGCTGTTATAAGCAAACTCTGCAAGAGGCAATGATTGATCCCATGACCCTCCAAAATCCATCACACAGGCACGGAGCATATCCTCGAGAATCTGAATCGTGCGCTTGGACTGCCCGTCCGTCTGAGGGTGAAAAGTTGTACTCAACTCTACCCTGGTGCCTAACTCCTGCTGAACGGCTCTGCAGAACCGTGAAGTGAACTATGTACCTCTGTCTTAAATGATAGATACTGGAATGCCGTGGAGGCGAACAATCTCTCTTATATAAATCTCATCCAACCTCTCAGATGAATATGTAGTCAGCACTGGAATGAAATGGGCTGATTTGGTCAGCAGATCCACAATCACCCAAATAGCATCATGCTTCCTCAAAGTACGAGGAAGTCCAACCACAAAGTCCATGGTGATCCACTCCCACTTCCACTCTGGAAGCTCAATCTACTGAAGTATCCCTCCCGGTCTCTGATGCTCACATTTGACTTGCTGACAGTTGAGACACTTGGCTACAAACTCCACTATATCCTTCTTCATACTTCGCCATCAATAGTGCTATCTCAGATCCTGGTACATCTTCTCGGTACCCGGATGGATGGAATATCGCGAACTATGGGCCTCCTCAAGAATCAATTCCCGAAGTCCATCCAAATTAGGCACACAGATCCGACCCTGCATCCTCATCACACCATCATCTCCTATAGTCACATCCCTGGCATCACCCCGCCAGACTCTATCCTGAAGAACCAAAAGGTGGGGATCATCATACTGGCGCTCTCTGATACGGTCATAAAGGGAAGATCGAGCAACCACACAAGCTACTACCCGGCAATGCTCAGAAAGATTCAATCTCACGAACTGACTGGCTAAGGACTGGACATCTAAGGTTAGAGGCCTATCAGCTGCATGAAGGTATGCCAAACTCCCCAAACTCTCCGCCCGGTGACTCAAGGCGTCGGCCACCACATTGAACTTCCCCGGGTGGTATAATATAGTGATGTCATAGTCCTTTAGCAACTCCAACAACCTACGCTGGCGCAAATTTAGATCCTTCTGCCTGAATATGTGCTGCAAACTCCGGTGATCCGTGAATATCTCACAGGGAACACCATATAAATAATGACGCCATATCTTCAGGGCGTGAACAATCGCTGCCAACTCGAGATCACGAACAGGGTAGTTTTTCTCATTAACCTTCAACTGTCTGGACGCGTAGGCAATCACCCTAACGACCTGCATCAACACCGCTCCCAGGCCAATCCTCGAAGCATCATAATAGACTGTATAGGACACTGAACCTGTGGGTAATACTAACACTGAGACTGTCGTCAGGGCTGTCTTGAGCTTCTGAAAGCTCTCCTCACACTCCTCAGTCCATATAAAAGGTGCACCCTTCTGGGTCAGTCTAGTCATGGGCGCTGAAATGGGTGAAAATCCCTCCATAAAATGGCGATAATACCTAGCCAAACCAAGGAAACTGCGGATCTCAGTAGCTGAGGACGGTCTGGGCCAACTCTATACCGCATCCACCTTCTTCGGATCTACCTTGATCCCATCCGAAGACACCACATGGCCTAGGAATTCCACAGAATCAAGCCAAAATTCACACTTAGGAAACTTGGCATACAACTTCTTCTCCCTCAATGTCTGAAGCACGGTCCTCAAGTGCTGCTCATGGTCCTCTTGGGACCGAGAATATACCATAATTTCATCAATGAACACAATGACGAAAGCATCAAGATAAGGCCAAAATATGTTGTGCATCAGGTGCATGAAGGCTGTTGGGGCATTGGTCAGCCCAAATGACATAACAAAGAACTCATAGTGGCTATATATGGTCCTGAAGGCAGACTTCGGGATATCCGGTTCCCAAATCTTCAACTAATGATAACCCGAACGCAGATAAATCTTGGAGAACACCCTAGCACCCTGTAACTAGTCAAATATATCATCAATGCGAGGCAATGGGTACCTATTCTTCACTGTCACCTTATTCAGTTGTCGGTAGTCAATACACATATGGATCGAGCCATCCTTTTTCTTCAAAATAACACCGGAGTGCCCCAACGTGATACACTGGTCCTGATGAACCCCTTCTCAAGCAACTCCTACAACTGCTCCTTCAACTTAGGAGGAGCCATGCGATAGGTAGGAATGGAAATGGGATGAGTGCCCGTCAACAAGTCAATGCCGAAATCAATGTCTCTATCGGGCGACATACCCGAAAGATCAGCTGTAAATACATCAGGATAGTCCCTAACAACTGGAACTGACTCAACTATAGGGGTCTCAGCACTAACATCTCTCACATAAGCCAAATATGCATCACACCCCTTTTCGACCATCCGCTGGGCCTTAAGAAAAGAAATGACTTAGCGGGGAGTATACTCTAAGGAACCTCTCCACTCTAACCTCGGTAATCCTGGCATAGCTAACGTCACGGTCTTGGCGTGACAATCAAGAATAGCATAGTAGGGAGACAGCCAGTCCATACCTAATATAACATCGAAATCTACCATACTAAGTAATAATAAATCACCTCTGGTCTCAAAACCACTGATAGCAATCAAACATGACCAATATACGCGGTCTACAACAAGAGAATCTCCCATCGGAGTAGAAACATAAATGGGGGAACTCAAACAATCCCGAGATATCCCCAAATGTGAAGAAAAATAAGAAGACACATACGAATATATAGAGCCAGGGTCAAATGATACTGATGCGTCCCTATGACAAACGGGAACAATACTTGTAATGACTGAATCTGAAGCAATGGCCTCGGATCGGGCCGGAAGAGCATAGTACTTGGCCTGGAATCCCCCTCTAGGGCGACCTCGACCTCCCCTACCGCCACCTCGAGCTGCCTGAGGTGGTGGGGTAGCAGCTGGGGCTGGAAGAATAGCTGGGGGGACCTGGTGGAAGATGTGTGGCTTGATAAGTCTGAGGTGGTGTACCCCTCCTCGCTCTGGTGCAATATCTGATCATATGACGAGGGTCACCACACTCAAAGAATCCCCTCGGAGGAGGTGGCGGCCGCTGCTGACTCTGAACTGGCCTGCTGGACTGGCCAGTGATAGCACCTCGAGCAGGAGGCGCCTAAGATAGTGGTGGTGCATAATAAGGCTCCTGAGGTCTAGGAGGAGCTAGAATACCACTGGCTGCTGGGAGAGCTAAATGAATAGGGCGACTCACAAAACCCCTACCATAGCGTGCTGCTGGTGCACGGGCTCCTGAAGAATGACCAGTCTCTCGAGACCTCTTGGCCTCTCTCTCCTCCCTGTCCCGGGCTAACATAGTCTCAATCCTACGGGAAATACTCACGGCCTGCTAGTAAGTAATATCGGTCTCCAGATCTCTTGCCATGCTGGTCCGAATACTAGGGTGGAGTCCCTAAATAAAGCGTCGAACCCTCTCTCTGATAGTGACAACCAAAGCTGGTGCATGGCGAGCTAAATCACTGTAACGGACTGCATACTCTGACACAGTCATGGTACCCTAGCGTAGCTGCTCAAACCCCGCATGCCAAGCATCCTTGAAGCTCTGAGGGACAAACTCAAGTAAGAACATCTCGGAGAACTGAGACCAAGTAAGTGAAGCTGCCTCATCCGGACTACTAAGCTCAAAAGTACGCCACCACTAATAAGCTGCTCCCCTCATCTGGAAAGCAGTGAAAGAAACCCCACTCGTCTCCATAATACCCATAGTGCGGAGAATGCGATGACACCCCTCGAGAAAACCCAGGGCGTCATCCGAAGCTAGTCCGCTGAACTCAGGTGGGTGGTACTTCTTGTACCTCTCAAGTCGGAGCTGCTCTGCCTCAGTAACAGCTATCCTTGTCTCATGCTGAGCTGGAGCTGCTGGGGAGCATAGGAATATACTATGGAACCTGCCCAATATGAACCCTCTGCTCAAGAGTACAGGCTGCGAGAGTCTGTGTCCCTCCCCCCGCCTGGGATGTAGCTGGAGTTATCAGGAGTTGTCCCGCCTGAGACAGAGTACTGAAGGCACTCAAGAACTGAGCCAATGTCTCCTGGAGGTCTGGAGTAACAGTAGGGACCTCCTGTGCCCCTCCAACTGTAGCTGTTGGGGGCTCCTCTGCCTCTTCTCTAGCCGGTACTCGGGCTGCACTGTGTGCTCGTCCTCTGCCCCGGCCCCTGCCTCTGGTGGCTCTGATTGGGTGCTCGGGTGCCTGGTCGTCAGTACGTCCGGTACGGGTACGAACCATCTGCAAACAAAAATAGAATAGAGTTTAAGAATTTGATAACTGTAACTAGCACGATAAGGAATTCCAAAGAATTTGAATGTTCTGAACAGTTACATAGCCTCTCGAAGATAGATACAGACGTCTCCGCACCGATCCGCGAGACTCTAATAATCTGGCTTATGACTTGTGACTCCTGTGAACCTAGACACTCTTATACCAACTTGTCACGACCCGAATTACCCTTCGAACGGTCTCATGACGGCACCTAGTCCCTACGACTAGTTAAGCCTAAAACTTGCGGAAAATAAGGCAAAACAATAATAGAAACAGTAAAGAAGAAGCAATACTATAAAAAATTTAGCCGCTCGGCATTTACATCTTTTACTTTCCCAAAACCCGGAACATCACAAAGTCACAAACTCTGAACTACTGTAGCTCTATACAAAGAAATAAGGAAAATATATCTGTATATCTCCTATATCTGTACTAGAGTATGAATGGGACTCGTGAGATCCTGCGGACGCAGCAGAATTACCTCGCGGTCTCCTATGCAGCTGCTAAGATGCACCTAGCCACTGTATTGCGTGCTGGTACCTGGATCTGCACATGGGGAAAATATGCGCTGGAAAAGGCGTGAGTACTCCACATTCGGTACTCCGTAAGTGCCAAGCCTAACCCCAGTCAAGTAGTGACGAGGTCAGGTTGAGGCTCTACGGAGTTTTAAAACAAGTCAATATAAATTTAAATCAGTGAAATATAGATAAGCAATGATAAACAAGATTAATGGAAACTGGAAGAATTAATAACAGAAAGAGAGCCCTCGGCTCAGCACAACATATATCTCAACAGTAAATGTGCAATGCAATACAAGGGGAAAGCTCCCGGATCTCAGTCCGTAGTCCCAATTTAAATATGTTATGCAGTACAGGGGGAAAGCTCCCGGATCTCCGTCCGTAGTCCAAATTTAAATATGCATTTCAGTACAGGTGGAAAGCTCCCAGATCTCAGTTCGTAGTCCCAATTTAAATATAAAATGCAGTATAGGGGGGAAAGCTCCCGGATCTCGGTCCGTAGTCCCAATTTTAAATATGAAATGCAGAAGAATGTCATATACGGTTTAATTAAAAAGTCCAGGAAAAAGAAACAGGCAAGAATAGAGTAAAACTGCCTAAGCATGGTGCATCTAGTAGCAAATAAGAGGAAATCAAGTAAGGACAGGTAGACATGCTTATCCTTAAGCTAACTACTCAGTTAAGACAGGAAACAGTAATATAGGAATGAAAATGAGTGATTACACGAAAGTAAAAATGGAATTTTAGCAACAATGACCCGTGTACGCACTCGTCACCTCACGTACACGGCGTCCACGTAACAACATAAGTATAAAAATACCTAAGGGGAAGTCCCCAACACAGAGTTAGGAAGGCCACTTACCTTGACTGCGCTAATAAACTCAATACCACGCTCTTGCCATGAGTATCCGACTCCGGGTGGCCCAAATCTATTCAATTTGATTACATAACGTAAATATCACTTCAAGGAATCAAATTAACTAATAAGTTCGAAGCTAATATGCAAAATTAGGAAATTCGCCCAAAAAGTCCACTGAGCCCACGTCTCAAAATCGGGTAAAAATTACATTTTCCGGACACTCATTCACTCATGAGTCGAACCATATAAGAATCTCTCAAATCGAAAGTCAAACACCCAAGCAAAACTCAATAATTCGGTCTATGAAATTCATCCCATTTTCCCCATTTTGTACCCAACATTTTCGAAATTAAAGGTTGGATTTAAGATTGGAATCATGGAAATTGATCTATAATGAATAGAAATCACTTACCCAAGTTACCCAGGTGCAAAAGCCTCCAAATATCGCCTCTCCCGAGCTCTCAAATTCAAAAATGGTGAAAATAGGCTTAAACCCTGGAATTGGGGTTTTAATGTTCTGCCCAGGCCTATATTGTGATGTACGGTCGTGGTCATAGAGATGCGATCACATAGGATAAGCCACACCCTCCTAATGCTGGAACACAGTGCGGTCGCAAACAGCCAGTTG
Organism: Nicotiana knightiana; assembly: GCA_005239525.1. NCBI lineage: Eukaryota > Viridiplantae > Streptophyta > Magnoliopsida > Solanales > Solanaceae > Nicotiana > Nicotiana knightiana. The sequence goes on along the minus strand of ML433913.1, from coordinate 5,750 downwards.
TGTTCGCAGATCATTCATGGACTGGACCCTACGCGTTCGCAGCTAAGGCCCACGCAAACGCACAGAGTGAAGCTCCTCTGCCCGGCCCAATAGCCCTTATGCACTCGCATTCCTCTCATTGCAATCGCACTGAACAAAATCAGTTGGGCCCAAACTTACTCCCCGCGATCACGGCCCGAAACACACGATCGCACTGAAGGATTATCTGATGCTCAAGAAAACCAGAAACAACAGAAGTTTTAAGGCGAATGAAGTCCGTTTGAGCACCCGAAATACGCTCGAGGCCTCCGGGACCTCAACCAAACCTACCAACCAACTCTAATACTTCATTCAAACTTGGTCAAGCCTTAAAAACACATCTCATAACATCTAAATTATCAAATATGCATAGATTCAAGCCTAAGAACTTATGAAATTTTTAGAATTGACATTCGATGCCGAAACACGTCTAAACTCATCCGAATGACCTCAAATTTTGAACACGGGTCATAAATGACATTATGGACCTACTGTCGCTTTCGTAATTCCATTCCGATTCCGATATCAAAATATCACCTATCTGCCGAAATCGCTGAAATTTCAACTTTCGCCAATTCAAGCCTAAATCCACAACCGACCTCGAAAACACATTCTGAACACGCTCCTAACCCCGAAATCACCCAACGGAGCTAACGGAGTCGACGAAATTTCATTACGGATCCGTCTTTACACAGCTCTAGCTACGGCCCGATTTCTAAAGCTAAATTCCAAATTTATGGACTATGTGTCTAAAATCACTCCGGATTTCATCACTTGTTGACCCATGTCACTGCATAGTTTTGAAGATTGAAAAATGGCTGACTGGTTGAACCAGGTCCATCTGAGCACACATCTTAGCTGAATTAGCTGGCACATGAACCGTATATGTATAGGAGATGTTTGTAAATATGAAATATCAATGAACCAAGAGATTGTCTCCTAATGCGAAAAGGTTGCAAACTAATGAGTTGATTGAAGTCGAATTCAGCAAGGAAAGTAACAAAATAAAGGAAGTTGAGTTTGGTACGAATTATGTTCACTCAGGTAGAGTTGGACTAGAATTGGACGACAAACTCAACAACTGACTCTATAAGTACTTGATGTATTTTCTGCTGGAATTCTACACGCACAAAAGTTGAAGTGAATCAAAATCTGAAAGCAAAGCTCCCAGAGTTATTTTGCTAGCAGAATCATTGTGCGATCCAAAGGCTACAGTTCAACTAGAAGAACCAGTTCTATCTGATTGATTATTAAGTCTAGTTGATTGTAGTAGGAGTTTTAAAATTGTATCTTTCAGCTTTCATAGAAGCAATTGTAATAGGTACGTATTATTCAAGTTAGAATTAACTTTAGGTGTGTGGAAATTAGCTAGGGGCTAGTTACTACAAAGGGATTAGAGTTAGTCCTAGGATTACAAAAGAGTTTATTTTGTAAGTCCGTTTGGCTCAGAGTTTTGGTGAAGAGTCTGAGCGAATCCTACTGAGGAGTAAGTCGTGGTTTTTTCACCTTTTGAGCCAGGTGTTTTCCACGTAAAAGTCTATGTGTTTTTATTTTACTGCTTTTTATTATTCCGCAACAGTAGTAGTTGGAACACCAAGAAGAACCAGGTTCTTCTATTGAAACAGCACTCAAGAATTGGGTATCACACAAAGTAAGCTATCTTCTTGTGTGGTATTGACGTCTAAAACATCATTTGGTATCAGAGTAGGTTATCCTTGAAAGGCTAACACCTTGGAGAAGATCAAGATGAGTGCACCACCTAGAAATTAGGAAGGTCAATCAACTGCAAGGTCACCACTCTTCAATGGCCAGTATTACTCTTGGTGGAAAAACAGGATGAAGGACCACCTAATTGGAGAAGACTATGAACTCTGGGACATAGTCACTGATGGTCCTCTAGCTACCATGATGAAGACTGCTGAAGGTATAGATATACCAAAGACTAGAGCTGATTGCACTGCTGAGGATCTGAAGAAATGGGAGAAGAATGCAAAGGCCAAAAAGTGGCTAGTGTGTGGACTAGGTCCAGCGAGTACAGCAAAATCCAAAGCTGCACCACTGCCAAAGAGATTTGGGATACCTTGCAAGTAGCCCATGAAAGAACACCTCAGGTAAAAAGGTCAAGAGGTACTCTACTATACTCTCAGTATGAAAACTTCACTATGAAAGAAGGAGAGACTATCCAAGAGATGTACACAAGGTTCACAACCTTGACTAATGAACTGAAGTCTCTTGGAAGAGTCATTCTTGAAGAGGAAAAGGTTGAGAACATCCTAACAAGGGTCTTGCCTATTTCTTGGAAAAGTAAAATCACTGTTATCCAAGAATCCAAAAATATGGCAACCCTAAGATTGGATGAGCTAATTGGAAACCTCACTGCCTATGAACTGAGAAGGCAGAAAATGAAGATGGATGGTCCAAAGAAGGAGAGTAGTCTAGCACTAAGAATCACTGAGGAAGCAGATCTGGAAGATGATGAGATGGCCATGATCACCAAAGAATTCAGAAACTTTCTCATGAGGAAGAAGGGCATCTCTAGAGGAGGAAACTACAACAAAGCAAAAGCTCTAGAAAGTCCAACCAACGAGGGATGCTATAAATGTGGTAAGACTGACCATCTCATTAAAAACTGTCCTTAATGGGAAGTAGAATGGAAAAAACNGGTCCTCTTTCAAAAGTAAGAAAATAGTCAGTACCACCAGGACGTTGGAACTGGTTCATATGGATCTATGTGGTCCTATGAGAACTTTGAGTAGAGGTGGTAAGAGATATGTAATGGTGCTAGTTAATGATTTTTCAAGGTTCACTTGGACCTTATTCCTAGTATCTAAGGATGAAGCGTTTGATATGTTCACCTCATTTGTCAAGAAAACTCAAAATCAATTAGGACATCAACTAGCATTAATAAGATCTGACCATGGTACTGAATTTGAGAATGTTAAGTTTGCCGAGTTATGTGATGAACATGGTGTTAATCATAACTTTTCTGCTCCTAGAACCCCACAGCAAAATGGGGTTGTTGAAAGGAAAAACAGAACTCGTGAAGACATGGCAAGAACCATGCTTCTATCCAGCAAACTACCTCACCGCTTT
>MDKJ01160957.1:0-13053 GCA_005239525.1 Nicotiana knightiana | reverse complement strand
GGCCTGGGGATTATTATGTCCTTATCTGCCCAGCCGCAGTCCTTATGAACCGTAGGAAGAACGACCTCAGTGATGGAGCAAATGTACCTAGATACCGCCTTGCATCGGCCTTGCACCAATGAGCATTTTTTCGACCTTAAAGTCGTTCGTGGCTGAACACCCTCCAGGACGAACATTTTCAAGGGAGGTTCGGATGTCGGTTCATCGGTAACCGCTCCCATAGCGGACCTCGCGAGGTCAACCACATCAGAAGCGGTCTCCTCGACTTCGATGTCGGGCGTGAAGAAAAAATAGCAACCTTTTGGGGAACAGTCTTGGAAGTCTTCTCTATTGTTATCTAGAAAAAAGTTAGAATAAGTGAGAATGAAGATTGGGAGATGAAGGGTAAAAGCTTGCTGAGAAAATCAAACGCGCTGGTTTGGGCAAAACATAATCTAAAACTTGCAATTTGCTGAAAACTCTTGAAGAACGAAGGTAAAAATGTTAGGGTATGAAGAGAGGCAGTGATATTCTGAAGGTACTAAGGTAGAAGCTTGGTCAAAAAGTAAAAAATAAATAAAGGAAGGGAGTATTTATAGAGGCTTAGCACCATTTCGTATCCAGGGACGACTTACCTGCATTTGAAGTCATTATGACACGACTGACGGGACGTTTCGAATCCTTTGTCGATTCTGTTACGGTGTGTTGGAGAAGGAATCAAGGTGCTCATGTTGTTTCTTGTCGTTTTCGTAAACTTACTCTCCGAGAAACGAGGGGACTATCTGTATTCGGGTGAAGCCGAGCCCATGAGACACCTCGGCTTCCGATGAAGCAAACAGGGCAAGAGACGTGACGACAAGGAACTAAAATCGAGACAAGGAGCCCCTCGAGCAGGGGTCCGGGCAAAATGCCCGGCCTCGGGAGTATTGTGGCCATGACCCCAAGTTCGGTTCGAATCCCAAAGGCCTCGGAGAGAAAAGGTAATCGAGCATGACCAACAAAAGGCCGTGATGTCTGTGACCAGCCGGATGTCACGGCGTAGATCTCGACACGTATTGGCAGAGAACCGATGATTGGTTAAACAAAATATTTTTTACCTTTCATAGAATTGTACTTAGGATAAAACTACCTACTATATAAAGGTGGGTCTGATTATTCATCAAACACACTCTAACACGCATATCAAGGTAATATACGCTTATTTTCTTTGTTATTCAAAGTCCGTACTTTTGTTCATCAGTACTTCGTTATTGTGAGTCTGGGATCGAGGGCAGACATCTCATTAAGGCTATTATTGAGTCCAGAATCACTCTCCTTAAGTGGTTTGACAATCTATTACGTACTTTATCTGTTTAATCTAACGCAATTTATCCTTTGTATTGAATTAAACCACGTATTCTTAAAACTACATACAAATTTAATTATTATCAATTTTGAGGGTAAACAACCTACTCATATATTAATATTCATCATATAGTTAAATTTCCACATTATAATTTTTGTATTGCTAAATCATAAATTAAACAACTTCTTAGTGTGAACTCACTCCACTCACTTTAAAAATTAATTTCAAGAAGCCAAATGAAAACTTTATTGAATTGGTAAATTTTCAACTTAGCCTACTAAACGAGAATCACAATTCTAAATCGAAATCGGAGACCTTCCAAAATGAATTGTTCGCGCTTTAAAGTGCCTTTGAAATCAAAGATTTTGTCCCAATTTTGTATCTCTCAAAATATTTTTCTTGAAACACCATTTATAAATAAAATTTAAGTAAACAGATTTTGACAGTTTGACGGAGAGACGGACCTTGGTTTCTAACCAATAGCCAGCCAAAGGGAAATTATATCAAACGACGCCGTGTCACATAGCAACCGGATTTCAAAAACCATATACGCTTTCAGACCCACATTTTTAGTGCGGTGCGTCTGCGTGTGCGTCCGAGTCAATTTCTGGGTCTTTTCTGGCTCGTTCGCTCATCATTCATCAAATTCCTAAATTAGATTTTTGATTCCAATTATTCGCCTTAATTAAAGCGCTGTAAGTAATTAATATCCTCTCTCTGAATTTCTCTTTTCCATTTTGTATAACATGTACCTTCTAGAAACTTCCGTCATACGAAGGATTCATTTTTTATGTTACCGAAAATTTTGTTAATTGTATAAACTATGTAACTCTGTGCGAATTTTCTTTTTTCATGCTGAAAATTAGCTATTTATTGATAATTTTTTGGGGTTTTAGGTTAAATTGCGTCAGTTTTGGCCAATTGTTATTTTTTAATCATATTTTGATTAAAATAGGTGTATTTTGCTTCTAATTTTGATTTTAGTAGTATGTAGAAGGTAATGAACATTTTCCATTGTGCTTTATGAAACTAAACATGTAAGCTAAATCCAATAGCTTTCGCTGAGATCCTGTGTATGAGTTAAATTTGGGGTTTTAGGCGAAATTGTGCAGTTTTAGCGATTGTTAAATGTTTTTAAAGATATTTTGATTAAATTATGTATCTTTTGCTTGGAATTTTGATTACAAGTATAGAAGGTAATTTGACGTTCGATTGTACTTTATGAAACTAAACATGTTGTAAAATTGCCCTTGAGAGACAGGGGTGAATGTACAATATAAGCTTTGGGTTAAGCTGAATTGCTGAATCCAGTAGGTTTCTCTCAGACCCTGTATATGTGTTAAAAGTTTTTGCTAATTTGTATTCAGTTTTAGCAACAATAAGTATTTTTTCCTATTGCGATTATGATAGATGTATTTTGATTGGAATTTTGATGTTAGTAGTAGAGAAGGTAATGAACATTTTCTATTGTTCTTTATGAAACTAAACATGTTGTAAAATTTCCTGTGAGAGATAGGGCAATATACAATATAAGCTATGGATTAAGTAGAACCTAGTAGCTTTGACTTAGCCACTCACATGTTTAAAGAATCTACTAAATATGTACAAATATTAAATTTCTAATCTAGTGACTCTAGTGGTGAGTGGGTTAAGTGGCATCCCAAACTCATAAAGTTTTAGTCGTGGATCTGACTATGCTTGGAGACTCTTAAGAAAACTTTCTTTTGTGTCATTGTGGAAGTAAAGCGATTCTAACTTGTTATGGATGGAACTTTTGTATTTGATAAATCACGATACATTACAACAACAACAACAACCACCCAGTAAAATTCCGCCAGTGGGGTGTGGGGAGGGTAGAGTGTACGCAAACCTTACCCCTACCTCAGAGGGGGTAGAAAGGCTGTTTCCGGGAGACCCTCGGCTTAGAGACAATAGATCTGTGACAACAAAATCTGAAAAATAATATTAGCAACGTGAGAGACAACAACTAAATGGAAAAGCAGTAACACAAATATTATGCAAAAGTGTAAAACACAAACTAAATCACTAGCAGTGCTAGACAAAACACTATCATACTCGTCGGTACAAAGAGGAAAACCGCTTGACTACCCTTTAACCTACAACCCTAATGCTCGACCTCCACACCTTTCTATCAAGAGCCATGTCCTCGGAAATCTGGAGCCGCGCCATGTCCTGTTTGATCACCTCGCCCCAATACTTCTTAGGTCGCCTTCTACCTCTTCTCGTACCTGCCAAAGCCAACCGCTCACACCTCCTAACTGGGGCATCTAGGCTTCTCCTCTGCACGTGTCCGAACCATCTAAGCCGCGCTTCCGGCATCTTGTCATCCACCGGAGCCACGCCCACCCTCTCCCGAATATCTTCATTCCTAATCTTATCTAGCCTAGTGTGCCCGCACATCTCAACATCCTCATTTCTGCTACTTTCATCTTCTGGATATGTGAATTCTTGACTGGCCAACACTCAGCCCCATATAACATGGCCGGTCTAACTACCGCTCTATAGAACTTACCTTTGAGTTTCGGTGGCTTGTCACACAGGACTCCAGACGCTAACCTCCATTTCATCCACCCCACCCCAATACGGTGCATAACATCCCCGTCGATCTCCCTATCTCCCTGGATAATTGACCCTAAGTACTTAAAACTTTCTCTCTTGAGGATAACCTGAGAGTCAAGCCTGACTTCCACATCCGCTTCCCCCATCACGTCGCTGAACTTACATTCCACATATTCCGTCTTATTCCTACTCAATTTGAAACCTTTAGACTCCAGGGCCCGCCTCCATACCTCCAGTCTCCTATTAACGCCGCCTCGCGTCTCATCAATCAGAACTATATCATCAGCGGACAACATATACCATGGCACCTCTCCTTGGATATGGTGAGTAAGTGCGTCCATCGCCTGGGCAAATAAGAAAGGGCTGAGCGCAAATCCTTGGTGTAACCCCATAACCACCGGAAAAGGCTCTGAGTCACCTCCCACAGTCCTAACCCGAGTCATAGCTCCATCATACATATCCTTTATCGCCCTAATGTAAGCCACCGGCACACCTTTCACCTCCAGACACTTCCAAAGGACGTCCCTGGGGACCTTGTCGTACGCCTTCTCTAGGTCAATAAACACCATATGCAAGTCCCTCTTTCTATCCCTGTATTGTTCCACCAGGTGGATAGCTTCCGTAGTAAAACGACCCGGCATGAACCCGAACTAGTTTTTCGATATAGACACCGCTATCCTTATCCTCCCTTCCACCACCCTCTCCCAAACTTTCATTGTAGGACTTAGTAACATGATACTCCTATAGTTGTTACAATTCTGGATATCACCTTTGTTCTTGTACACCGGAACCATTGTATTCCACCGCCACTCATCAGGCATCCTCTTCGTCCATAAGATAACATTAAACAACCCAGTCAGCCACTCCAAGCCTACTCTACCCGCATATCTCCAAAACTCTACCGGAATCTCGTCTGGTCCGGTCGCTTTGCCCCGACACATCTTACCCATCGCACCCACGACCTCCTCAACCTTAATACGCCTACAATACCTAAAGTCGCGGTGACTCTCGGAGTGCCCCAAGTGCCCTAACACGATGTTTCCACCCCCCTCTTCATTCAGAAGTTTATGAAAGTACGACTGCCATATTTGCCTAATCTGGGCCTCTTCCATCAATACTCGACCATCCTCGTCTTTGATGCACCTCACTTGATCCAAGTCGCGAGCCTTCTTCTCTCTCGCTTTGGCTAACCAAAATAACTTCTTGTCCCCATCTTTGCCCCCAAGTTCCTCATACAGACGACCAAATGCAGCAATATTAGCCTTTGTGACCACTAATTTGGCCTGCTTCCTAGCATCCTTATATCTTTCTCTGTTCGCTCTCCTCTGATCCTCGTCGATGCTCTCTACTAACTTAATGTAAGCCGCTTTCTTGGCTTCCACTTTATCTTGGACCACGTCATTCCACCACCAGTAGCCTCGGTGCCCACCAGAGTAACTTTTCGAAACTCCCAACACCTCTCTTGCTGCCTCCCTTATACAGTCCGCTGTCGCCGTCCACATGGCGCTAGCGTCCCCACCACTTTTCCAGGCACCCATAGTCGACAACCGCTCCTCCAACTCCCGCACATTATCCTTAGACAAAGCTCCCCACCTGATCCTAGACTGACCCCGTACAAACCTCTTCTTCCTCTTCATCAAGATACCGACGTCCATCACCAGGAGTCTATGTTGAGTTGCGAGGTTCTCACTCGGGATTACTTTGCAATCCTTGCACAACCCCCTATCACACCTCCTGAGGAGGAGATAGTCAATCTGAGTCTTAGCCACCATACTCCGGAAAATAACCAAATGTTCCTCCCTCTTCGGAAACATAGAGTTCACGATCACCAATTCAAAAGCTCTAGCGAAATCCAACAGTGAGGTACCACCCCCGTTCCTATCACCAAAGCCGAGGCCACCGTGCACCTCACCATAGCCACCAGCACACGACCTAATATGACCATCGAAACCCCCTCCTATGAATAGCTTCTCCGTAGGCGGAATACCCCGCACCACCTCATCCAGCGGCACGGCGACGGGGAGGAACTGACCGTGAACGGCACTGGCGGCGGCGGAGGGTGGCAAATTTATACAATTACAGGAGAAAATTCAATTATCGTAGTGAGTAAAGCGAAATAGGATCTACTGAAAGCTTGTTTAGATGGAGAAAAGGTTAAGGGAAAGTGATGTATCTTTTCTTCCTTTTAACATTCTACGAGACAAATCAAACTTTAATTGTGAAACTTTGAACGTTTTATTTAATTTTTAAATCACGATACATTGGCTTCCTATAATGTACTGACAAAAAAGTGGACTTTTTGCTTGCTAAGGATGCTCTTTGACGGCCAATTACGAGTCTCTTAGTGTGAAATCTTGGAGTTGATAGTTTACAAATCTTTTAGCTTAAGAATTGTATGAACTCATTTACATTATGAGTGCAATACTAATACTACCTGGTTTACTTGGTCCCTCTTTCTAAAACATTTGCCTTAAGTCAATGTGAATATCCTGGAGGTATTAAACATGCCCGAGCTTCCCTTGTGTTGGAAGATACATTGGCATGACTATGTTGTTAGGTGATGGCTGTGAGTAGGGGTGACAAACGGGTGGGTCGGGTCGAATACGGGTAATGCAAAACGGATAAATTATTTGTCCGACCCATATTTAATATGGATTAGAAAATGGATTAACCAGCCCATATTATCCATGTCTTTTTGAATATGATCACCTTTGGGAGAATTTCTAGTCTCTCAAGTTTGAGGAACCCCCAGTTTTAGTCTTTACAAATGTAAAAGTTGAACCCATTAGTTATCCATTGATTTTTCATTTTTTAAGTGGATAATATGGTTCTTATTCATATTTGACCCGTTTTTAAAAAGTTCATTATCCAACCTATTTCTAGTGGATAATATTAGATGGATAACTGTTTTTTGATCCATTTTGCCACCACTAGCTGTGAGGAAGGATAGAATACAGAGGTGTAGTCAATTGGGGCACATGCGTATACATTAGAAAATTTACTATACATATAGTACTCTTCTTGGCTTCTTGCTTTAATCAACACATTCTCTCCTTCTCAATATTTCTTGTACGTAGTCCATCTTTTATCTTCTTGGTAGTTGTTAATTTGAATTGATATCAAAGGTATCAGAGCATTCAAACTCTGCATTGATTCTTCCATTGCATAACTGTATTTAGAAGCTTGAGATAGCTTCATCAGATGGTTACCTAGATCGATTTTTCGAAGGTCTTTGATGGCTAATTCTCAAGTATCAATTGTGATTATCACAATCATGCCCTATATATGCCCTATATTTTCATCTGACTCTAAAGGTGCTAATCTAACTTTGATTTTGTTTATTCGCCTCGGAAATTGTTAACTCTTAGCTAGATAGTTTTTCCCCTAGCTAAGAACAAGTGAGGCTGGTGATAAAAGATATAGTCAAAGAAGAAGATCTAAATCAAAAGACATTCTCACTTCTACCTAGATGGTCACTGTTTGATCGATTAGGCAGTTGAAACAACAACAACGACGACGACAAACCCAGTGTAAATCCCACAAAAGGGTACTATGTACACAGACCTTACCCCTACCTTGGGAAGGTAGAGAGGTTGAATGTGTACAATGCATGCCTTCTTGGAGACCTCGGGTTGAATGTGTACAATGCATGCCTTCTTGGAGACCTCTATGATGGTGTATATGGAATGCCTCAGGTGTTAGTATATAGGAAAAGATCAAAGTTTTAAAACTATTAATATCCATGCATAGCCTTAAATACTGTCAAATTAATGCAACTTGAAACTCACGAAGTCTTCGATGGATTCTAGGATAACCCAAAGCCAGTATGGCTATTCGTTATTCAGTAATGAAGAGGGAATATGGTTGTCAGTATTCTCGTCTACGTAGATGATATTTGATGACAGAGAATGATATTGAGTTAAAACAAGAAGCAAAGAGGAGCTTCTGGCTGAAGTGTAAGACCTAGGGGAATTATGATACTTCAGAGCAAAGTTGCTCCGACAAGGCAGTTTAGGTGCCATACCCGTGTCGACACGACACTAGTATGGGTGTGGGTACCGGATCCGTACCGGATTTGGTCAAACAATTTTGGGTAATTTGACCACGACGGATAGGAAAATTTGAGACGGGATACAATTTGATTCCCAAAATCAGAACCAAAACTAGGGCGAATTTGAAGAAAATAGCATAACTCATCCAGGAAATCAATTCTTTACTTATCTACAACTTGAGAATAAAAAAAAATTCACATTTTACAAGCTATACATAAGCATTCCACCAAATTCCTCATAATCTAGATATATTTTTATTTTTTTTGAATTATTTTTAGTCGGATTCCCGCACCCGTATCCGTATCCCCGAATCTTAGAATTTACATCTCGAAGAATCCGACCTCTAGATCCGCATCCGTGTCGGACACTCGCACCCGTGTCCGAGCAACTTAGCTTCAGAGGGATGGAGTTTGCAAGGTTAAAAAGTGGAATATTGATGAATTAACAAAAATATGCTCTATGGCTGATATCTGACTGGGCTAGGAGAAGCAAAACCAGTCATACCCACTAGAGCATAACCTTTAATTGATTCTCTGCAAATTATTACCAGGACGCGAAGCTGGAAAGACATTCTCCTTTGAAGGATATGAGTTGTTATCAAAGATGAGTTGGCAAATTGCTGTATCTAGTAAAGACAAGACTTGATATACCTTTTCTATTTAAAAATCCAAACTCTTTGGTCATTTATGGAAATCATGCTTGGAGGTTGCTTTAGTGGTAATCAAATACATAAGAAGGAGCAAGGTATACTGAATTACTGATGGCTGCAGTTGTTCCAAGAACAGCGTGGTTCACTGTGGCTTCGATTGGGTTGCATGTTCTAACACTAGATAATCAATAATTGGATACATGGTGAAGCTTGGAGTTCATTGATTTCTTGGAATTCAAAGATACAAGATACTGTATTAGGAGCTAAGCAGAGGCAGTAGCATGATTTCTGCAGTGGCTGAAGTTTTAGGTTGAGTGATGTTTTAAGGGAGCTGAGAGTTGAAGTTGCAAAAGCCGGAGAAGCTGTGTATTGTGACAGTACGTCTGCAATCCAAATAGGGGGGAATTCATTTCAAAAGATGACAAGTATATTGACATTGATTGGCGTTTTGTGGGTGAAAAAAATTCAACAAGGTTTCATATAAGCCAAACAAGTTTCCACTAAGGAGCTAATATCTGAATTTTTAGCAAAAAGATTGGACAGGACACTAGATGATCATTTTCTTGGCAAGGGGTGTTAAACATTTCTACTCTCTCAAGTTTGAGGAGTGTTGAAAAAGACACATTGGCAGTGATTCTAGGTGGTGAATGTGACATAATTGATTGTTGCGAGGAAGGATAAAGTACAATGATATAAGATAGTCAGTACTCAGTAGGTCAGTTCTTATTAAAAAAAAAAGATAGTCAGTAGGTAGGTTATGGGTGATGGAAATTGGTATTGTACATACTTTACTCTTCTTACATAAATGGACACATTCTCTTTTCTCGGTATTTCTTGTCCTAACTCCATCTCTGCTTCTTGTGAATTGAGCTATTAATCTTCATTGATAACAGTTTGCATTATTGTTGTCTGGTGTAGTAGATTAATGTTTGTACTGGGCATGGTTTCTCACTTCACTTTCTCTGGATTTCCAGTTAATTCCACCTCTTCAGTGGTGTTTGGCTGCTTGGCTGCTGGACCTTCTATGAACTATCAATTTATTTGTGCTGAAATAGCTTTTGTACAACTTCAAACATGAGTTTTGTTTTCCGAGGCACTAGAGCAGATATAGAACCTGGTTTTCCAGGATTGATCCCCGAGCGCCGTGCAGTGGTAATTTCCTACATCTCTTTTTGATGTCTAGAGTGCTCTAAATGCTTCTAGTGATAGTTACATTCATTATCTGTTTTACTCATCTTATGTACCTTATCTTTTTTTCTTGTCCACATTCAGCGAGTACATGCAGCCCGGCCGGTTAATACTAACTCACTAGCTTTTCTTGTCACGGGTACCTGTAGCTTAGATACCTTTGTTATTTTTATTTTTTGGTCTGATTTACCTACAACTTTCGATGTAACCACTTTGTTGTGACAGTGCTCTTGCTGTTCATGATTCTGAACTCTCATCAAATGTCACCCAATTTTCTGGTAAGTAGCCTCTTAACGAGTCATATTGGAGCATGTGTATGAATTAAATCTGGTCCTTATTTTATTCAATTGGAACTTTGTCTGTTTTGCATTAAATCTACCTTGCAGCTGTGGTTGGTGCTCGGTGTCTTCTTTATGGCAACAACCCTTAGGATGTATGCAACGTGTCAGCAGCTTCAAGCTCAGGCACAAGCTCATGCTGTTGCTGCCAGTGGCCTTCTTGGTCCTACAGAGTTGCGGCTGCATATGCCCCCATCTATAGCACTTGCAACCAGAGGACGGTTGCGAGGGCTCAGACTACAGCTTGCACTTCTTGACAGGGAGTTTGATGACTTAGGTGAAAATGCAAGCATCTCTGATCTTGAGCATTTTCTGGCTTTATAAAAATTCAGAAACCAAATCTTGTCTTGAAATGATCTTAAAAAGTGTGGGAAGTTTATTGATATTTTTCTGGTACTAGCAGATTACGAAACATTGAGGGCACTGGATAATGATGATGTTCCTACAACACCATCAATGACCGAGGAAGAGATAAACGCTCTTCCTGTTCACAAGTACAAGGTTTCTGGACCCCAAAGGTCTGTCGTGTGAAATTTGTTACTACTTTTAGCTTCCCCATATTTTTGACTTCCAGCATTTGCTGTACCAAGTTGACACCTAAAACGGTCCACTGCCTTCTTCCTCTCTTCTTTGTTAACTTCCATATGTGGCTTATGATTTAGCAAAATGAGGAGGTTGATGCCAGTTTTAATCAGTTGTCAGAAGATTACCAAGCCATGGTTTCAACTTGTGATCTCTCAGGTTGCTGGTGGCAACCTTGATTCGGTCTCATGCATGCTGGAAATTTATTAACTACAACATAGTTTTGTATTAATGTAGTCAAAACCTAAAATTCTACACAGCGAGCTTTGTTAGAGTGCGTAAGTTATAGTATTAATTTTCACTATTCTTGCTCCTTTTTGGAAGGTTAGGAATTTTTATATCTCAATTTCTCTGATGAAGTTATGGACTAATAAGTATCCATTTCCTCGCAATTTTTTATTTTTTTGGCTATAATCTTGTTAGAATTGATTACTGTATATCTGATAGTATGGTGCCATGACTCTCATTCAGTAATATCTTGGCTTTTCTTGATCCTGATGATTGCTCTTCTTGACAGTGCTGGTTCATCAACACACCCGGCATCTTCTTCAGGTTCCACTGAGGTACCTCATTTTCTAGCCCTTTCTTGAAGCTTGTAAAAGAAGTGCCTACCCAATAGTTTATCTTTTGGAGTTGTTTTTGACCTTGCATTTTAGTGTCCTTCACGTCCGAACAATTGATTTGCAGGAATGATATTTGCATGACTTATCTATAAAACACAATGTGATGATGCATCCTATTTTCGCTACTCCCTCCGTTTCATTATATGGAGGTGTTTAACTGCGCGCGTATTTTAAGAAAGAAAGGAAGACTATTGGAACTTGCTGTCTTAAACATACCATAGACATTTTTATTGCTATACAAAGCTTGTCATTATGGGTAAAATGAGAAGTTTGAAATTAAATTATTTCCAAAGATGGAAATGTGCCATTCTTTTTGGAACATATTAAAAAGGAAAGAACACCACAAGGTGTATGACCTTTTTAGTAAGTTCCCAACGTCTTTACCACAATTTATGTCTTGATGACAAACTGATCCTTGTCCAGTGACGCCGAAGTGTATGCGAAAAGTTAAATCTAATATTAGAGAGGTGTTTCACCTGCATTCAAGTGAATCATTGATCTAATTTCATGGTTTATAGTAGATGCTGCTCCTATGCTCACGGCATTGCGCAGCCCCTAAGCTCTGTGCCTAAACTAGCCAATTCTAATTTTTCTTATTTCTTTTTCTCTTCATATTGAAACTAGTCTTTCTGAGAGGGTATTCCTCCACAGTCGTTAGAGCTCATGTTCTGACAGAAAGTATAATATGAAGCCTCGTCGGAGAAGTTCTCAACCTTTGGTAGGAACCTCCCGGCTCTTTGAGAAACTGCTTCATTTACTTTATTTTCTGAGGCTCTTCTCCTCAACAGTCAACTCTACTGTAAACCAAGATTCTCAAAAGATTGGAGTACATTTTGATCTATGACTATTAAGCCTGTAGCAATGAAGCTCTTTCTTCATCTAGAGAATGAAAAGCTAACCATTGAAGAAGGCAGAAAAAAAAAATGAATGGAAGAGTAAATTTGAAGGAGGAGATTGTAGCTTCATAAAGACAACAAAAGGCGAGAACTACTTTGCTGCATTGGTATCCTTTATTACTATACCTTCACTTCGTTTTCCTCGTTTACTGCATGGTTGATGAAATAAAAACCGAGTCATGTTGGTGATCTGTATTTTGCGTGACAGACTCTTATATTATTTGCCAACTGTTTTTTGTTCATCAAGATTTCATTGTTTCATTACGGGAAAAATGATGAACTTATTATTGTATTTCAAGCAGAAGAAGCAAGAACCTGCAAATCCTGTAGGAGCTATAAAGAACCCTGATGACGAACTAACTTGCAGTGTCTGCTTGGAGCAAGTCAATGCTGGGGAACTTGTTCGCAGCTTGCCTTGCTTACATCAGGTTAAGCATTTTGATAGTTACTTTTATTCTCGTGCCCAGCTCCTGAAAAGGGTAGTCTTCTAGCATGAAAGTATATCACCCATTATTACCTTCACAAATCCCTGTTGAGCACATTTCCATAGATTAGTAAGAGTTTTTGTTTTTGCTTTAGTATAGACAATCATCTTAACTATTTTGAGATCTCACTTTATTAGTGTAAGTACCATAAGACGGAAGAGATTTATGGTTTAGTTACCAACAGGCACCTAGAAGAACTTGTGGATAGTCTTGATAAAGAAAACCAAGTATTATGTCTTTTGTATGTTTTATTTATTGGTATAGTATAGTTCAGCTCTATTATCAGGGTCCATGATTTATGCTTTCAAGTTTTCAAGGAGAACCCTTTTTTTTGGG
>ML433911.1:0-77265 GCA_005239525.1 Nicotiana knightiana | reverse complement strand
TGTAGTTGTGTTTTAGGAGTCTATTTATAGGTTTAGGGTGAACCCTAACCGTGTAGGAGACGAACTGGGGACCTGGCCGAACTGGGGACCTGGGGAACTGGGGAACTCGATTTCTGGCCGAACTGGGGACCTGGGGACCTGGGGAACTCGATTTCTGGCCGAACTGGGGACCTGGCGTTTCAGCCCAAACGCCTGGCTAACTCCAGGCAGGGTCATTGTGTTTGGCTCTGTCGCCCGGGTGTCTCTTTTCGCGTATTTTTTGACGTATTTGCATCTTTTTAGCTCCGTTTCCATCTCCACTTCACCTACACATGAAATAACTCCATTAAGCACATAACGAGTGTAATTTTATCATTAATGCGCATAAAATGTAAGGTATATCACATGTTAAACTATGCATTTTAGTCTCGCATCAGGCCTCATGTGAAAACTTTTGATGATAAGATGCAAGAAAGACTAGCTTGGGGTGAAAAGGAAATAGAATATCAAGACACTATCCATGCTTTGAAAGATAAGTTAAGAAACATGGAGTTTGATAACCAACTGCAAGCAGAGGTAGTCGAGAGCGAGAAACGACAAATGACCCGAGAGAATGAGGCGCTTCGGGCTCAGGTCCGGAATCTGAAAATAGCCTTGAAGACACCTGCAAGGAGTGAAAGAGATGAAAAGATCATTAACAATCTGAGACTAAAAGTTCACGAGTATACCTTCGATTTGAGAAAAGCTGAAAAAGACATGCTAGAAGCCCAAAGGGAGCTAGCAAAAGGAACAGAAGAACATGCTCGTCAATTAAGGCAAAAATATGGTAAAGAAATGGCCATCTTGAAAGAAAAGTTATTTGCTATGGGCAACGAGATGGTCCAACAGACCAAAGACTTCAGAGCAGAAAGGGAGCATTGGTGTACAGAGATTGGCCAGTTAAAAGGAATGGTGCAAGAGTTGCAAAAGCAGAATGATGCAAATACCCAAGTGTTAGAAGCCCGGTCACATCAAGTAGAGCGTTTACTTCGGGAGAAGGGGATCATACGGCACAGAATTACAAAAATAGCTGACTACGTGGTGCAAAAACGCCACGAATGTGAGGGTATGACCACTTCCACGTTCTTCGCCACCATGATGACTTTTGTCCATCAATTAATGGACGGATTGGATCAACTTCGGGAGGATATTGCGCAGAGGCCTGCCAATGCCCCACCAGCACCAAGAAGACAACCCGAGGTTCTCCTTTACTATTGATATCTAGTTATTGAGTCTGTATTTTTATTGCTTTCTAAAATGTTAAGTTGTCTTGTTTTAAAGTTTAGAGTCTGTTATTTTTTTTCGTGTTTATTTAATATTCCCAAAAGTCACTTGTAATGAAAAAGAATTATCTTTAATAGTGAAATGAAATTGCCTTTTCATTTATCTATTCCATGAACTACGTGATGATTTGATTCATGCGGCGTCATGATACGTAGGCAATCCACACAGGATTCGATCACAACCCTAAAAGAAAAGAATGAAAAGAAATTAAAGAGAGATAATGTTAAAGCCGGGATGAAACACACAGTCATTACAAACATTTTTAGAAAAACGATAACTTCTTAGGTGCATCGCATCCCAACGTGTGATTCATATGTGTTAATATCTCCCGCTAACCCAATTTGGTTTCTCATTAAAGGTTACTATTATTAAATGGTGGTTGGTTTGCGGTGGTATTCTGGCGACACATCCATATTTCACAAGGTCTAAAGGAAGTGTAGCAATGACATCTGAAAGTCACCCATCCATTATTGAACCAACGGATGGCCTCATCTCAGTCATCCCCCAAGAATAATTGGCAGTAGCCGAAGAAAACAGAAGGCTAAGATGCCATATGCTCGAGATGTGGGACGCTTGGTCCAACGTGAGAGAGCCACCTAGCTCCATCCCTGGTTTTCCTGAGCTAATTCCCAGAACTGGAGGGGCCACCAATGTGCCCATTTCAAAGCCAAACCCATTTGCTCCATTTGGATTCCCGACCATGGTCTCAAACTATTCTGGAAAACCTTCTGAGTTTCGCCCCCAGGCACCACCCTCCGGATTACACTCTGTGGTGTTTACTGCACCGCCAGCTACTGGTATGGCACAACCCACACTGGCACGACATAATTTTGAACCGGCCAACTTTATTTTTCAAGCTCCTCAGTTCTAGTTGGATGCCGCTCAGGTCACTCCTAATGCTTACACGCATTACCCACAGTTTGAATCTCCCGTGGAACCGGAAAAGCTCTTGAAGAATATTGAACAAGATGAAATAACTCAAAAGGTGAAGAGCCTTGAACAAAGTTTGAAAAACATCCAGGGTCTAAGTGGCCAAAAGAGCGTGTCATACGCTGATCTATGCATGTTCCCTCACGTGCATCTACCTGTGGGTTTCAAGACACCAAAATTTGAAAAGTATGACGGGAATAGAGACCCGATTTCTCATCTAAAAAGATACTGCAACCAACTAAGAGGAGCGGGAGGCAAAGAGGAGCTACTGATGGCTTATTTTGGGGAAAGACTTACAGGTATCGCCTCGGAGTGGTACATCGATCAAGATATATCCCATTAGCATGTATGGGATGATTTGGCCTGAGAATTCGTAAGACAGTTCCAGTACAATATGGATATAGCTCCGGACAGAAATTCTCTATCCAATCTCAAAAAGAAAGCTTCCGAAAGCTTCCGGGAGTACGCAATCAAATGGCGGGAACAGGCATCCCGAGTGAAACCTCCCATGGAGGAAAGTGAAATGATTAGTATCTTCTTACAGGCCCAAGAGGCCGATTATTTTCAGAATATGATGTCCGCAATGGGCAAGCCGTTCGCGGAGGCCATAAAAATTGGCGAGATGGTCGAAAATGGCCTAAAGACAGGCCGTATTTTAAGTCAATCTGCTTTGAGAGCCACCTCCCAAGCCATTCAAAGTGGCTCGGGAGGCCTGGTAAACAGAAAGAGAAAAGAGGAGGGAGCCATGATGGCTTCGGGCCCAAGGAATTCCCGAAGACCTCGGGAATATCCAGGCCCATTTTCCACAACTCCACAACACTATTATCCTCATCAGGAAGCAGCTTATGCCATGACTCCCCATCCTTATGCAGTGATGAACGCTCAGCTGCAGCCCCGGCCGCAACAGTATAACCAAAACAGAGCTCCACCACCTAGAAATAATCATCCACCCCAAGCTCCATATAATCCACGCCCTCCTCAAAACAATTATCCCTATAATGCTTACCCTCGTGAACCACCAAGAAGAACTAACTTCACCCCCATCGGCGAGTCATATTCAAGCCTCTTTCCAAAGTTGGTTCAGATGGGACTTCTGCAGCCTGTGCCTCCGAACAGGAAAAATCCACACATACAGATGGGGTACCAACTGTGCCTATCATTTCGGAGTGGAGGGGCATGATACTGAAGACTGTTGGACCCTCAAAAGCGTAGTAGAAAATCTGATTGAACAAAAGAAGGTTGTGCTAAGAGACGAGGAGGTCCCTAATTTCACAAACAACCCATTGCCAGCCCATAACAACGGGCCTATCATTGGAATGATATTAGAAGACAAAGAATTTGACCCGGCGCTGAAAGCATCATTGCCATTGTGGACACAGAAAGGAAAGCAAAAACAGTGGAAAAACCGAGCAAAGAAGAAAAGAAAACAAAACCCACCGGCTTGGATAAAGAAAAGGCTAAGGAAGAAAAAGATTCAAAGACCCCCGGCCAGGAGAAAGAAAAGGCCAAAGAAGAAAAGAAAGAGACAGCACCAGCTAAAGAAGCTATCCTTTATGTCCCGAGAGCTCCGCAAAACAAACAACTCGTTTTGAGCACTCCAAGAAGATTGGAACCACAAAAAATGTATATACCAAAAGGGACCTATGTTGTGAAAAGCCCGACTATCCCACTAAAGCTTAATGAACCTTTGATTATCAGCCGCCAGCCGCAAATTCCAATGAAAAATACAACTACTGTCCCATGGAATTATGATCAAACATTTGTGACATATAAAGGAAAAGAAGTCAAGGGGGAAGTCAACGAAGCAAAACCCACTAGGAAGTACCATAACCCAGATGAGCTGAACAAACCTAAGCATAAACGCTTTCCTCTCAAAAAGCCTATCACCGCTGAAAAGGCCGAGGAGTTCTTCAAAAAATGAAAATGCCGGAATATGTCGCCATTGAAGAACTCAGGAGAACCCCTGATCAGGTTTCACTTCTGTCTCTGTTGACTGGCTCAAATGAGCACCAAAAAATACTCCTGAAAACGATGAATGAAGCGTATATACCAGCTAAGACCTCAGTCGAGCAGTTAGAAAGAATGGCGGAGTGCTTTTTCGAGGTAAAGAAAATCTCCTTCAGCCAGGATGATCTGCCTCCCGAAGGAGCCGCTCACAACAAGGCATTACACCTGACCGTTAAAAGCGAAGGATATTATGTAAAGAGAGTTATGATTGACGGAGGATCAGGGGTAGATATTTGCCCTTTGTCAACACTGCAAGGGATGGGAATCGGCGTCGAGAGAATCAGGCCGAATAATGTTTGTGTCCGCGCCTTCAACGATATCAAAAGGGACACCATTGGTGAAATTGACATAATCATGACGATTGGCCCTGTGGATTTCACAGTAACTTTCCAAATCCTGGATATGGATACTTCCTATAACTTCTTGCTCGGGAGACCGTGGATTCACGTTGCTAAGGCAGTACCATCTATCCTCCAACAAATGGTCAAATTTGTACATGAAAATCAGGAGATCGTGGTCCATGGAGAAGATGAACAATCCATATACAGGGACCCCTCCATCCCCTGCCTCGAGGCCATAGAGGGAAGCGAACATATTGTGTACCAAGCCTTTGAGATTGTGCATGTTGATCAAAACGAAGAAGGCACTCCATGCCCACAACCTTGTCTTTCAAACGCGTCAATCATGGTCGCTACGGATATGATTAGACATGATTACAAACCAGGAAAGGAGCTTGAAATATCCCTACAAGGCATCACTGAACCCATCTCTCTACCCACCGCTGAAAAATTCTTTGGTATAGGTTTCCAAGACACCGATGAAGATGTGCAATGGGCCAACGCCCGCAAAAACAATGGATGGGACCTGTCTCAGCCAGTCCCACACATTACTAAGACCTTCATCAAACCACAGTATATTGAAGAAAAAGAAGAAGAGGCATTTACGGCCGAAGAAATTGAAGATATATATAAGGCCATGAAACAGATGTTATATGAGGCCAACATGGTTCAGCTAGGGGAAGGCTCGAGCACCGCTGAGGGGCAGTATATGGGCCCAAATGCCAAATTGCAGAACTGGAAGGCTACTCCATTCCCCGTCAGGCGGGAGTCCTGGCAGTTCTGTTTTGCCATTTTTCCTGCACTATGAGTTATTTCAGGATGTAATAACTTAAGTGTTTTTAATTTATTGCTTTTCAATTCTGATGTAAACCCTTCTATGTTCAATTCAATGAAATGAAATAAAAATTTCATCGTCTATTATTCTTTCTGATTTTGTTATTTTTCTTATTTCAGTCCTAATAATGCGGCTTTAAATAACATGACATGCTTGCGGACTTCATGCCTTGATCTTAATAAGCTGTCTAATCTCGAAATAATGAATCAAGAACCAGAATGTGATGAAGATGAGGCTTTTAGGGAAATAAACAGAGAATTGGAACAATTTGAGAATAAGCCTAAGCCAAACCTAAATGAGACTGAGCCAGTTAACTTGGGTAATTCAGAAGAAGTTCGAGAGACCATGATAAGCATTCACACGGATGAGAAAACTAAGAACGCATTGATACAAATCTTGTTCAAATTCGAAGACGTGCTCGCTTGGTCCTATGACAATATGCCCAGACTAAGTGTTGATTTAGTAGTACACAAATTTCCAACTCATCCCGATTGCCCACCCGTCCAACAAAAGCAAAGAAAGTTCAAAACAGATATCAGTGACAAAATCAAAGAAGAAGTCACTAAACAATTAAAAGCCGGTGCAATCCGAGTAGTCAGATACACCGCATGGCTAGCCAATATAGTCCCAGTGCCAAAAAAGGACGGGAAGCTCAGAGTATGCGTTGATTATAGGGATTTGAACAAAGCAAGTCTCAAAGACAATTTCCCGCTACCAAACATCCATATCCTTGTCGACAATTGTGCCAGACATGAGGTACAGTCGTTTGTGGATTGTTACGCCGGGTACCATCAAGTTTAATGGATGAGGAATATGCAGAAAAGACGGCCTTCACCACACCATGGGGAACTTATTGTTACAGGGTCATGCCGCTCGGTTTGAAAAAAGTCGGGGCTACCTATATGCTGGCCATGACTGCTATTTTCCATGACATGATGCACCAAGAAATCGAGGTGTACGTTGATGATGTCATTATTAAATCCAGAACACAGGAAGGCCATGTTCAGGACTTGAGAAAGTTCTTTGAGCGGCTACGCAAATATGACTTGAAATTGAACCCTGCTAAGTTTGCATTTGGCGTTCCTTCGGGGAAACTATTGGGGTTTATAGTCAGCCGCAGGGGCATTGAGTTAGATCCAACCAAGATAAAGTCCATCCGAGATCTACCACCTCCAAGGACCAAGAAAGAGGTCATGAGCTTGTTAGGAAGGTTGAACTACATCAGCCGGTTTATTGCGCAACTTACAACCACGTGTGAGCCAATATTCAAGCTTCTAAAGAAAGATGCGGCAATCAAATGGACAGATGAATGTCAGGGAGCCCTCGACAAAATCAAGGAATATTTGTCAAATCCACCAGTATTGGTCCCGCCTGAACCAGGAAGACCTCTTTTCCTGTACCTAACCGTTGTGGAAAATTCTTTCGGTTGTGTCCTCGGGCAACACGATGTTACCGGGAAGAAAGAACAAGCCATCTAGTAATTGAGCAAGAAATTCACTAGCTATGAAGCTAAATACACTCTGCTGGAGAGAACTTGTTGCGCCCTAACTTGGGTCGCTCAAAAGCTCAGACATTCTCTGCTGGCTCATACTACATATCTCATAACTAGGTTGGATCCTCTGAAATGCATATTCCAAAAGCCAATGCCCACAGGAAGGTTGGCAAAATGGCAAATCCTGCTCACGGAGTTCGACATTGTCTATGTCACCCGCACAACCATGAAAGATTAAGCCTTAGCTGATCATTTAGCTGAGAACCCGGTTGATGATGAATACCAACCCTTGAGCACTTATTTTTCGGATGAGGAAGTCAATTCAGTTGAAACAATCTCAGAAGACACTAATACCTGGAAAATGTTCTTCGACGGAGCAGTCAATGCGAAAGGTGTTGGAATTGGGCAATCTTGATTTCGCCCACGGGACAACATTATCCAGCCACGACCCACCTTCGTTTCTTTTGTACAAACAATACTGCCGAATATGAAGCTTGTATAATGGGTATGAACATGGCCATTGATATGGATATAGAAGAATTATTAATCATGGGAGATTCTGATCTAATTATCAAGCAAGTTCAGCGAGAATGGGAAACTCGAGATGTTAAGCTCCTTCCATACAGACAACATGTGGAAGATCTTAGCAAACGATTCATAGCTTTCGAGTTCAGATATATTCCTCGATGCCATAATGAGTTGGCCGATGCACTGGTACCCTAGCTGCAATGCTTCCATACCCAGGCAATGTTCACATTGACCCTTTGGAAATTCAAATCAAAGAAATACATGGTTATTGTAACACGGTCGAAATAGAGCACGATGTCCAACCATGGTACTATGATATCAAAAGATTCTTGAAAACAAAAGAGTACCCAGAGCAGGCCACCGAGGATCAAAAGAGAACCATCAAAAGGCTCGCCAGCAGTTTCTTCTTAAGCAGAGAGGTGTTGTACAAAAGGACCCCAGATCTGAACTTGTTAAGATGTGTGGATGCCAAAGAAGCTGAGAAGATTATGAACGAAGTACATTCAGGAGTATGTGGCCCCCACATGAATGGGTACGTCCTCACAAAGAAAATTCTACGAGCAAGGTATTACTGGATAACCATGGAAAAGGATTGTTTCCATTTCGTCCAGAAGTGTCATCAGTGTCAAATACACGGTAACCTGATTCATGCACCACCTTCAGAATTGCATCCCATGTCAGTACCTTGGCCTTTAGTTGCTTGGGGAATGGATGTCATCGGGCCAATTGAGCCAAGAGCTTCAAATGGACACAGATTTATTTTGGTTGCCATCGACTATTTCACAAAATGGGTCGAAGCAGTCACTTTTAAAGCCGTCACCAAGAAAGCAGTGGTGGACTTCGTGCATTCAAACATTATTTGTCATTTTGGTATCCCAAATACTATCATTACCGACAATGCCGCGAATCTGAACAGTAACTTGATGAGGGAGGTGTGTGAACAGTTCCAAATCACACACCGCAATTCTTCCCCTTACCGGCCCAAAGCTAATGGTGCCGTGGAAGCAGCTAATAAAAATATCAAGAAAATCCTTAGAAAAATGATCCAAAGTTCTAGACAGTGGCATGAGAAGTTACCGTTTGCATTATTAGGATATCGCACGACTATGTGAACATCAGCTGGGGCCACGCCTTACTTATTGGTTTACGGCACTGAAGCCGTGATCCCTGCAGAAGTAGAAATTCCTTCCCTTCGGATCATCGTCGAAGCAGAAATTGAGGATGACGAATAGATCAAAACCCGATTGGAAAAATTAACTCTGATTGATGAGAAAAGGATGGCCGCAGTTTGCCACGGGCAGTTGTACCAACAAAGAATGGCCCGTGCCTACAACAAGAGAGTGCGTCCCAGATACTTCGAAGTGGGACAACTTGTCTTAAGACGTATCCTCCTGCACCATGAAGAAGCAAAAGGAAAATTTTCCCCGAATTGGAAAGGTCCTTACATCATAAGGAAGTTGCTACCAAAAGGAGCGTTGTACTTAGGGGACATCGAAGGAAACGATCCCGAAATGGCTGTCAATGCAGACGCAGTCAAAAGGTATTATGTTTAACCTTTTTATGATCGAAATGACGAAGGCTTTCATTCACGCTACCCCAAACACCATTAACTCTTTTGCAAACTCTTTGAGTCGGTTACTCTTCTTTGATTACCCTCTTTGGAACCCGAAAGTGTTATTGGAAAACAAGAAGAAAAAAATGTTGAAAAAAAAATGAAAAAGAAAGAGGAAAAAGAAACAAAAAATGATGAAATGAAAAAAAAAAGAAAATAAAAGAAAAGAAAAGAGAAAAACCAAACAAAACATAGGAAAAACATGAAAAAAATCAAAAATAAAAACAAAAGTTCACTGAACTACGTTCGACTTGATTCCGAAAGGATACGTAGGCAGCCTCTCCCTGGGGTTCAGTCACACTAAAATAAAATTCCACATTTTCCCCAAGAGTTTAAGTTGGGGCAAGTGTTAAGATTCGGCAATGTGTCGCCTGAAAGGTTCCAAAGTTGTAATTCAACACAAATTCTTTTTACCAAAAAAAAAAACCTGTTCAAGTCCTTCCGATCAATTGGTAAAGATGTCTAAAGTCGGAGGATACAGTGCCGTTCTGGTGCAAGCAAATGAGAAACAAAATGAGAGAGTCTTATCGGTGAAAACCCACACGGGCACCGTGAGGCGACGGTAAGCAAAGAAATTAAAAATGAGAGAGTCATGTTAGTGAAAGCTTACAAAGAGCACTACAAGACGATGGTGAGAAGAGAAATGAGAGAGGTTAGTCGGTGAAAACCCGAAAAGGGCACTACTAATCGAAAAAGAGGATTGGTCACTGATATCTACATGATCTGGGGAAAGGTTTCTCGACCTCGGGGTAAAAAGTCGTGACGAATTTCTGAGAGTCAGATGGCTCATATAGATCAGGCATCCAGTCCAAGACGCATGTCATGTTCATTGAAGGCCGCATACACTCCAGATAAGTTCTTCTTCTCTTTTCCCCCAAAAGGGATATTTCTCGTCAAAATTCATCATCTCCGCTTCTTTATTATTTTTATTTCAATCCCTTCCAGTCTGACTCTGTTTCCGAAGCAAGGCAAAGAAAAGATGGCAAAACTGATTTACAGGGTCCTCGTGTGACACAAGCCAACATGCAAGGGCACCAAGCCTCGTCAGGAGCATCGAGTCGATCTCGACTGACCGTAGCGGCCGATGTTTCAAACTCAAAACCTTGAAAGGAGAAAATAAAATTGAAGTGCCTATAAAGGAGAATGAAGTTGAAAGGTTGAGCTCCGCGCGGCTAACCATNGGGGGCAAAAACCCCCCCCCCCCCCCGATACTTTGGAAATCCAAAAGAAAAAGCGAGTGAAAGGATTACAAAGGCAACACAAAACATTGGGTTCCACGTGACCGATCGTAATGATAAAATCTGGAAAGCCCAGGGTCCCTGGGATTAGAGATGAAACCCAATCCCCAACAAGCAAGCAAGCAGTTTGTTGAGATCTTCGCCCAAAGAACTAAGATCAAGCAGTGGAAAATCAAGGCCGCAAAACCAACTGTCGTTTCGAACTAACAAATATTTCTTTGTTTGAAGGAAACAGGTGTAACCCAAAATAACTTTGCAAAACGCAAGTGTAACCAAAAGAAAGGTGCAAGATCTAGAAGAATCTCTGCAACAACAACTCCAAAAAAGGGAAGTTTTCTCCAAAACTATTTTCCGCATTCACTCAAAATCAAACAAAAAGAAAAGAAAAGAAGAAAAAACGATGTTGAAAACAATCTAAACATAAAGTAGTATAGGGACTCCAATCCCTAACTACACCGTTTCCCAACATAGGATGTTACATTCCTCAGTTGATGCCGACATAGGGTATCCATTCCCTAGTTGACGCCAGCATAACCCGATGATTCTTCCAACATAGGGTCTTACTCTCTAGCAGAAATCGGCATAACCCGGTGATCTCTTCTGACAACAGCATAACCTGTTGATCATTTTCTGACATTGGCATAACCCAATGACCTTTTCCCCGACAACAACATAACCTGTTGATCGATTTCTGAGGTTGGCATAACCCAATGATCTTTCTGGTAATAGCATAACCTGTTGACCTCTCTAGACATCGGCATAACCCGGTAATCTCTTCTGACAACAACATAACCTGTTGATAATTTTCTGACATTAGCATAACCCAATGACCTTTTCCCCGGAAACAACATAACTTGTTGATCGATTTCTGACGTTGGCATAACCCAATGATCTTTCCGGCAATAGCATAACCTGTTGACCTCTCTAGACATCGGCATAACCGGGTGATCTCTTCTGACAACAACATAACCTGTTGATCATTTTTTGACATTGGCATAACCCAATGACCTTTTCCCCGGCAACAGCATAACCTGTTGATCGGTTTCTGACATTGGCATAACCCAATGACCTTTTCCCCGGCAACAGCATAACCTGTTGATCGGTTTCTGACATTGGCATAACCCAATGATCTTTCCGGTAATAGCATAACCTGTTGACCTCTCTAGACATTGGCATAACCCGGTGATCTCTTCTGACAACAGCATAACCTGTTGACCTCTCTAGACATCGGCATAACCCGGTGATCTCTTCTGACAACGGCATAACCTGTTGATCATTTTCTGACATTGGCATAACCCAATGACCTTTTCCCCGTCAATAGCATAACCTATTGATCGGTTTCTAACGTTGGCATAACCCAATGATCTTTCCGGCAACAACATAACCTGTTGACCTTTCTAAACACCGGCATAACCTGATGATCTCTCCTGACAACAGCATAACATGTTGATCGCTTCCTGACATTGGCATAACCCAGTAATCTCTTTTTCCCCAAGCAACAGCATAACCTGTTGACCTTTCCAGACACTAGCATAACCTAGTGATCTCTTTCTTAACAACGGCATAACCCGTTGATCCTCCCCCCAGACACCGGCACAACCCGGTGATCTTCTCTCAACGACAGCATAACCTGTCAATTTTCTTCATATGGTCTCCAACCCCTAGTTGATTTTACTATGGGCGTAGGGTATCCACTCCTTAGTCTACAATAACGTCGGGTACACTGTTCTCGGCTTTTTCATTATTTTCAATAATAAAGTAGTATAGTTTTCCTTACAATAACTCAAGAAATTTTCCTAGTAAAAACTGGGGCAGAAAAATTTCGTTCTTTCGCTCTTGATTATGCAGATAACATTTTTAGGACATTGGACTCGGTACAACCAAAAGAAGAAGTTTCGATCCAAAATAACAGAACAAAAGAGAAATCCTAACTCAAAAGTACAGACACGGAGAAGATAAGGACTATTCAGGACGAGATTGAAGTCATCCGTTCGGTATATCCTGCCTTGATCCGAAAAACAAAGAGACGAAACAAACACATGCGGCTAACAAGCATCAAGATCCAGGTCAGAGTCGGCAGAAGATCAAGACTCAAGACCAGGTCTTAGATAGGAATCTTGTAACTAGGAACTGATAGGTTTAGTTAGTCGTTCGTTTTGTTTATTTTGGGTGTAATAAGGAGATCAGCAGCAACAACAGCAGTGAAACCACGGCTTCCCGGTAGTCCCAGCTACCAAAACTTCCAGAACTACACTGACCTGATTCCTTTATAGCCAAGGATATGTAGGCAACCTCTCAACCAGGGTTCGGTCAAACTTTTCAAAAAATACTTTACAATGGAACATATGAATAAGTAAAAGTCGTTTATTGCTGCTCACTTTGTCTTTTTCCAGAAACTCTTCATGTTTCCGAACAAAGAGGGGCAGCTGTGAGCACGTGATTTTTACCTATCGTATAATCCTAAAAAATCTCAATTAATTAATTGATTTCCTAATTTTGTTGGATTTTAATGCTATTTGCGAATTTATTTTTTTACACTGCGTAGTCATAATCCGTCATTTAAATCCATAAATAGTTTAAAATGACATGATTAAGCACGTAATCTTGGTTATCATTTAAACAAATATAATTAGGCAAATTGAGTTTAGAATTACTACATTTTTATTGGGTGTTAACATAATTAGAGTTAATTAACTAGATGTAAAATAGGAAAAATTCGGACCTGGGCTAGAATTACCTAGGCCCAATCCCTAACTCTACACGACCCAGTAACCCAGCCCAATACTCGCTTTTCAAAAAAAAAGGGACTTCAGCAGAAGTGCTGAAGTTATTAGTTCATTTGTGAAAACTTCAGCAGAAGTGCTGAAGTTATTAGTTCATTTGTGAAAACTTCAGCAAAGTGCTGAAGTTATTAATTCATTTGTGAAAACTTCAGCAGAAGTGCTGAAGTTATTAGTTCATTTGTGAAAAAATTCAAGAGAAGTGCTCAAGTTATTAGGTCATTTGTGAGAACTTCAGCAGAAGTGCTGAAGTTATTAGTTCATTTGTGAAAACTTCAGCAGAAGTGCTGAAGTTATTAGTTCATTTGTGAAAAACTTCAGCAGAAGTGCTGAAGTTATTAGGTCATTTGTGAAAAATTCAGTAGAAGTGCTGAAGTTATTAGGTCATTTGTGAAAACTTCAGCAGATGTGCTAAAGTTATTAGTTCATTTGTGCAAACTTCAGCAGAAGTGTTGAAGTTATTAGTTCATTTGTAAAAACTTCAGCAAAATTGCTGAAGTTATTAGTTCATTCGTGAAAACTTCAGCAGAAGTGCTGAAGTTATTAATTCATTTGTGAAAACTTCAGCAGAAGTGCTGAAGTTATTAATTCATTTGTGAAAACTTTAGCAGAAGTGCTGAAGTTATTTAGTTTAATTGTAAAAACTTCAGCAGAAGTGCTGAAGTTATTTAGTTCAATTGTAAAAACTTCAACACCCAATATGCTGAAGTTATTTAGTTCATTTGTAAGACTTCAGCACCCAACATGCTGAAGTTAGTTAGTTCATTTTTAAAAGACTTCAGCACCCAATATGCTGAAGTTTGGCCTGCCCATACACTACCCAAACGACCCCGTTTTTTAGAGTGTCAGTCTCAGCCGTTGATCTTTCCAGATCTAACGGCTGAGAACTATCCAATCCCTAAGTATATATATATGTCCTAACCACACCCCCACCCCCCTCATTTCACCAAAGTCTAACACCCACATACCCCTTCTCTCTCTCGTCTCTCTCACCTCGATATAACTCCGCCGGCCGGAAATCGCCTCCGGCGGCAGAGCTTCTCCAAACCATCCCAAAAGTTTACCAGGCAATCACCATCGTCTCCTCTATCACCTCCCGTTGCTAGTTTCCTCAAAAACCCAATCGATTTGCGTCAAATTCAGATCTAAGAATCTTAAAACCCCAAAATTACTCCCCAGCCAATTCAAAGACAATCAATGGCTCAGACCTTCATGGGTCGATTGCTTTTGACTAGAGCAATCGATTCATGAGGGTTTGATTCATTTTAAAACCCTACCGGAGTCCGGCCAAACTCCGACAAGTCGCCAGAATTCAACCAAAAACCTAGAGACCACTACTGGTACTCTGTGACTTTCTCCCTACTTCTTTTCTTTTATTATTTGGTTACTTCATGTCTTAAAACTAGGGTCTAGTTTAAGATTAATGAAAAAAACCTATATGCTTTATTCTTGTGCCCGTTTTACATTACGATTCTCTGTAAATCACTAATTAACATGATTACTAAAGCTAACTACTTAATTAATTAGTATCTAAATGAGTTTAATTAGTTTAATTTGACCCTATTGTTGTTTGTTGCTATTTGATCCCTATTAAACTACTTTTAATAGTTGAAAAGATTTAAAAAGGGGTTGAATAGATAATAAAAGAACTTAAGGGGTTGAAACTAATTTGGAAAATCAGAAATCTGTTAGGAAACTTCTAGAATAGGCCAGCTGTAGGGAAATATGTTACAAAAGATGCTCTTATCCCTTAAATTCAGGGATCAGTACATGGGAAAAAAAGAAGGGCCCTTCCCTATAAATAGAGACACTCACTCACAGAAAAGAGGAAAGAAAAAAAAACAAAAATACTGATTTCTTTAGCTGCTTTTGCATTCTGGTTATCTTTTTTGACTGAAACATCTGAAATCACAAAGAAATCAGAATACCATTTTATTCCAAAAAAAAATGAAAATTTCCAACAAAAAAAAATCAGTGAACAGTTTGGAGGCTGCTGTTGTTGCTGTTTGGTGTTTCTTTCTTCTAGCTGACCTTTTCTTGGCCTGACCTTTATTTGGTCGGGATCTCTCTATTTTTTCTTCTCTAAAGGTATGTAACTTCTTCATCAATGAATGAATCCTCTTAAACTCTGAATTTTCTGCTATATAACTTGTTGATTCTCTTTGTTGCTTGAGCTCTTCTTTTAGCTATTTATGTATGTAATCTTTGTCTTAGAAAAAATGAAACTTTCATAGCTTGAAATGTGTCTTATACTGTTGTACGGAGGTATCTCGTTTGTATTTCTTTGACTGCATGTGCATAAGATTTGAAAAATGTATTGCTTGTTTGAGTTTGTTTAAGTATTCTGCAATACCAAACAATGGTTTCTCGTTGTTCAGCATAACTAAAGCTGAATCTGACCTCCATTATGGTCAGATTCAATTCATAAAATGCATAAAACATGTTATCTTTCCTTCTTGAGAATCTGTGGTTATTTATTGAAATTTGGTTGTCCATTTATGTGATTATAGCAGTAGAAACTTCTCTTAAATGCTTTTGTGATTAAGTCTATGTAAATGAAGTTATAGTAGAGTCATTAAATAAGCATTAAAGGGTAGTGAATCTGACCCCTTAATGGTCAAATTTACCCCATAAAGTGCTTAAATATTGGTCTGGATGATTTAAACCTTACATAAAGGGTTGAATCTGATCTCTATAATGATCAGATTCAGTCTTTGGAAATGCACATGAATTTTGTTCGGTAGTTTGGGACTAAAGGCTGAAGAATACATGACCCTAAAGCATGAAGGTTGCCGACTCGCACAGGAGCAACAGCTAATTGGGTTCCTTTTATTTTCCTATTATTATTAAAACCTGTATTTTTTAATTTAAGAACAATGTAATAGCGTATTTACAGTCATTTGTATACATTGTTTGTTGTAATAAGGATTGGACTATATTGGAATTTACATCAGTTGTACTTCCTGGAATATTTATCATAACAATCATGGGATCTAGAATTTAGACCCATTAATTGTGTTAAATAATCTTTCTGATGATTATCCATGAATGATGTATAGGTCAAATAAAAAAAATATAAAAAATTCTGATGCATGTAACTTTGTATCTACAATTCAAGTATGCCTCACTTATTACTATACAAATGATTGTTTAGCTATTCAACTGCGAATCATGTCTAAGTAACCCACTTAGGATGGTCTAATGTGATCAAAATCGGGCTAGACTAGGCCATAGCCCATATCTCCTGACATGATTTAGGAAGGGACTTTAGACAACAAATCCCGAAAACCTTTTGGATAGAGACTACCATGAATTTAGAAGGATAAATTAATTGTCAAAGTATACGTTTTACGTAACTTTGAATGAAATAACTAAAATATATCATTTTTTTTCTCAAATTGTGTATATGTTGACGTAACACAAGTCAATATTAAAAGGAACACTCGTAGAGACTTTTAGGAACGAATTTCTTAAAATTATCGGAATTGCGTACACGTTCGCGTGACGTAATTTCGGTCTCTTTTTGACAACAAAACAAAATATGCGCTTGCGCACCCTATTTATCTTTTTAAATGAGTTCAGTGTCGAGAATTGTGTGCACGTCCGCGTGACATGACTTTCGATACATTTTAAACTCTACGGGTTTACACATATGTGACCCGTCTCAAAATAACTATTTAAATACAAATAAATAATAAAAGCGGTAAAAAGATTAAAAATGCACATAGGTACAAGAGCAGTAATTAAATAATTTAGGCCAAGTTTAATCATTAAGCGACCATGCTAGAACCACGGAATTCGGGAGTGTCTAACACCTTCTCCTGGGTTAACAGAATTCCTTACTCGGATTTCTGGTTCGCAGACAATTTAAACAGAGTCAAAATTCCTCGATTTTGGAATTTCTAATAAATAAATGGTGTCTCGGAACACCGTAAAAAATCTGGGTGGCGACTCTGAAATTAAATAAATCCCAAAAAATTGAATAATGTCACTTAAAGTGGAAAAACTCCCTTATTACCCTCTTACCCTGGGGTAGTTGAAAAAAGGAGGTGTGACACCAGACGAACCATGCATAGACGAACCCTGATAAGATAATGCTCGGGCGGAGCTCTGAGCTGGAAGGGCACTAAAAGATGAACATCCCCGATGAGAATTGCGAGGACCCTGCCTCGACGATACACCACTGTAAGCTGGGCGAGCTGGCTGTGGAGGTCTAAATGGACGACCTCTGCTAGACTGAAATTGCTCTGTGGGAGGAGCACCACTTAAATTACCTGATCCCCGAGGCCTATTAGCCTCCCTCTCCTCACGCTCCTGCCTGCGAACCGACTCAATGTCCCGAGCTATATCAACAACCTGCTCAAACGTGGCTCCAGACACCCTCTCTCTGTTCATCAAAATCTGAAGCTGATACGTGAGACCATCCACAAATCTCCTGATATGCTCCCTGTCAGTGGGGACTAACTCCGAAGCATGTTTGGCCAAATTCGAATACCTCATCTCATATTGGGTGACCGATAACTCTCTCTGGCGCAACTGCTCAAACTGCCTGCGTTGCTCCTCTCTGTGGGACTGAGGAACATATTTCTCCAAAAAGATCGTGGAAAACTGTTGCCAGGTGAGCGGTGCTGAACCAACCGGCCTATGCCTCTCGAATGATTCCCACCAAGTAAAAGCAGCACGAGCAAACTGATAAGTAGCAAATGAAACCGCTGGTCTCCAGAATACCTGCAATACGAAGCATCTTCTGAAATTTATCAAGAAAACCTTGGGCATCCTCGCCCTCTGTAACGCTGAAGGTCGGAGGCTGAAGTCTGCTGAACCTCTCCAACATGCGCTGCTCATCCTCAGGCATAGTAGGGACCACATAACCCTGAACCGGAGCAACTGGCTGATCTGGGGCTGCTCAGGGTGCCTGAATACCTCGTACAACTAGCTCAGGTGCCCGGACAGCTGGAGTCTGATTGTCTTCCCCGGCCTGAGCTGCATTGGCAGTAGTGTTCATAGCCACTGCCTGAGCTAAACTGGAACATACCATCAATATCTAAGCCAGGGTCTCCTGAAGACCCGAAATAACAATGGGCACAGCAGGTGCCTGAGCCTGTCCTGCTGGAGCAACGACGGCGGGAACCTGATCCTGAACGATAGGGGGATCCTGTGGCACTGTCCTGGCTGCTGCACGGGCAGGTCCCCCAGCTCTACCATGACCCCAACCCCTTATGGGTCTGGCTGGTGCCTGGTCACCCTGATCGGTATTGCATGTCCTCACCATCTGTGAGTGAATGAAACAACATAAGTTTAGATTTAAAGAATCAATAGATTGGCACGAAAGAGTTCAAAAAGATATAGATGTTTCCTAAGAGTTATGCAGCCTCTCGAAGATAAGTACAGACGTCTCAGTACCGATCTGCAAGACTCTACTGAACCTTCTCATGACCGTTGAGTCCTATGTAACCTAGAGCTCTAATACCACCTTGTCACAACCCAAATCCTAACATGCTTTGATGGCGCCTATCATGGAACTAGGCTTGCCGACCGTCACCTTAATACTCATTTATTCAATTATAAAAGTTTATAATTTAATAATAAGCAACAACCATAGCATAGAATAATGTAATTAAGTCTTAGCGTCCCAATAATAGACTAAACACTCTAAACAAAACCTCTCAAGACTGGAGTCAATAGTCATGAGCATCTAAGAGTAAAATAAATCTAACTCTGCTAAAACTATAATATATGTCTCTGAATCAAACGCTAAACTAAATAAAGAAGGGAAATGGAGAAGCAGTGGACACTGGGCAACTGCCTCGAAATCCCGTGAACTGACGCTACGAGCAAGGACAACTACTACTCCGGATCGTCACCTGAATATGTGCACAGAGGCACAGGGAGTCTTTATGAGTACGCCAACTCAGTAGTAATGAAAATAAATCACAGTCTGAGAATTTTAAAATATACAGTACAGATACACAATTTCACAAAAGCCAGTAAAACACCAAGTCACCAGGTAGTATTTGTCAAATACATAAGTTCAAAAATCAGTTTCTAGAAATCCTTTGAAACAAGTGTAATATCAGTATATCTCAGTAAACCTCTCAGTAAAAATCAATTTGTAAACGAAGTAAATCATAGTTCGAAAACTTAGTAAACTCATCATAAATCTGCCCTTCGGGCTAAAATCATTTCTCGTAACAATTGCCCCTCAAACATTCTCACAACCACTTAGTAATAGCCCCGCGGGCAATAATCATCACTTAGTACCAGCCCCGCGGGCAATAATCATCACTCAATAGGTACTTGCGCTCACTGGGGGTGTATACAGACTCCGGAGGGGCTCCTTCAGCCCAAGCGCTATAACAACATAAGGCCTGAAAGACTCCTCACAATATAGGCCTGAAAGTCTCCCTCATATAAGGACTTAAAGGCTCCTCACAATATAGACCTGAAAGCCTCACTCAGTCAGACACTCTCAATTTTCCCTTAGGCTATAAACATATCGGGTTCTCGATCCAAAACAACATTTCCTTTTTTCAATAAATAGTATCAAAATACTCTGAGTGTTAAAACAATTGATTAGGATAAGACTGAGTGTAGGAATAATAGCATATCAGTGATGAAAATATAGTAAACACCCCCTCCCCAAAGGGAAAACAGATCGGCACTAGGCCCAAAACACGGCTTACAGCCCAAATCATATCATAATAAAATAATACTAATTAAGCATAGGCTTAAAAGTCGGTTTAGTAACTCAATAGTCTCCTAAATAGGGACAATATTTCCAAAGTTTCAACCTTTGCATTTCAAAACCCGTGAAAGGGTGCATAGTCCGGGGTTTCATACCCTCAGGACAGGATTTAAAGACATTACTTACCTCAAAACTAGCCCGGAAAATATTCCACAATATGCTTGCCTCTCGAATCCACTTCTGAAGGCTCCAAATCTACCAAGTTCAGATTTTTATCACCAATCTATGCGGGATCGGGGGTTGGGTTTTGACTAATTTCGGATTTTTGAGCTAAATTTGATATACGAAAACTATTCCGCAATATGCTTGCCTCTCGAATCCACTTCTGAAAGCTCCAAATCTACCAAGTTCAGATTTTTATCACCAATCTATTCTTAAGGAATAAATTCCAATCGAAAAATATCAAATTTAGCTCAAAAATCCGAAATTGGTCAAAACCCAACCCCCGATCCCGCATCCCAAAACTCAGAAATTTTTATACAAAA
The DNA here is from genome assembly GCA_005239525.1 of Nicotiana knightiana. Lineage (NCBI taxonomy): Eukaryota > Viridiplantae > Streptophyta > Magnoliopsida > Solanales > Solanaceae > Nicotiana > Nicotiana knightiana. Next base: position 56,973 of record ML433911.1, on the reverse strand, counting down.
CTTTTCTTCATCATCTCACGAGTCCATACATATAAAGAACATTAAAATCGGAGTTCGTTTGACCCCTCAAATCGACCCCTAAAGGTCTCATAATCTCAAGCCCTAAACCCACCTTTTTCTACTGATTATCATGAATTTAATACTAAGATTATGTTCTATAATCATCCATAATTGAGTTTTAATTATCAAAATACTTACCTCTATGAAGAACACTGATTTTCCCCTTCAAAAATCGCCTTAAGATCTCTCTTCCGTACAACAATGGTGTAAAAAATATGTTAGGGTCGCGGAAGATTTAATTTATATTTTTCTCAGGGTTTCCGCACCTGCGATCCACTTACTCGCACCTGCGAGACCGCACTTGAAGTCCCCTAACCACACCTGCGACCTTTCTGCACATGTGACCCACTGCCCACTCCTGCGGTCAAACTTCCGCAGGTGCAGTTACACCAGCACCAGCTGCTGTGATGCTGCAATTTCCAAGTTCAAACCTCCTTTAAGCACCCGAATTCAATCCCGAGCCCCTCGGGACCCCAACCAAACTTACTAACATATCCCATAACATCATTCAAACTTAGTTGCACTCTCAAAACACCAAAACTAGCATCAAAACACCAAATTCACATTGGATTCAAGCCTAAGAACTTTGATATTTCTAAAATCCACCAATGATGCCGAAACTATCCAAAACAACTCCGATTGACCTGAAATTTTGCAGACATATCCAAAATAACATTAGGAACCTGTTCCAACTATCGGAATTCCATTCCGACCCCGATAGCCTATTTTCACTGTCGGCCAGAAATCATCAAAACTAACTTTCACCAATTCAAGCTTTATTCTACACCGGACATCACAAAATTATTCTCAACACAATCCTAAGTCCCAAATCACCTAACAAAGCTATCTGAGCCATAAAATCCGCATTTCGAGGTCGTTTACCAATAAATCAACTCTTAGTTGACTTTTCCCATTTTAAGGCTATTTTAAAGGCTAAATGACTTAACTCTTACAACAACCATTCGATCTCAAGCCTATCAACTCTAACACATCAATAACAGAATAACCAACCTATGAAAAGTCAATAACAACAATTATAATGTAGGTTCTACGTAACGACGGACCGGGTCGTTACAAGAGCTTAACTACATAAAATGAAACAGGAATGGGGAAAACAGGCTAAAACTCTCGGAATGACTGACCGGGTTGTTACACTGGTTGAGTTATGCTCACACCAAGCTCTTTGAATAATCCAAGTAACTAGGTTACCTCAGCAATACTGACTACCATACTCTTGTACTCTGCCTCAACTAAACTCCCTGAGATAGTTTGTTGTTTCTACTACTTTCAAGAGGCCATTGAATCTCCAAACTTGATGACATAGCCAGTGATTGACCTCCCAGTGTTCAGACATGCAGCCCAAGCAGAGTCACACCAACAAGTGAATGTCTCTGCATAATCAGACCTCATCAAAACCCCTCGTCCCTGAGCATTTTTTCAAGTATCTTACAACCCTTAAGGCAGCATCCTAGTGAGACCTTTTTGGTGCTTGCATAAACCGACTCAATGCATGCACTACATAATTGATGTTTGGCCTAGTGATGGTAACATATAAAAGCCTTCCCACTATTCTTTGATAGGCACTAGCACACTGCATAAGTGTATCTCCTGTGACTCCATTTGCTTGATCATACTCCATTGAGTTCAATTTTGAATTCATTTCCAATGGTGTGCTTGCAGGCTTAGCTCCACCTAACCCCATTTCTGAGATTAGTTCCAATATGTATTTCCTTTGATTCAGAAGTACTCCCTTCTTAGATCTCATAACTTCAATACCTAGAAAGTATTTGAGCTCTCCTAGATCCTTTACCTTAAAAATTTGATGCAGTATATCTTTAGCTTTCTTGATTAGAACTGAAATACTTCCTGTAATGAGAAGATTATCTACATATACCAGAATGATCATTATTCCCTCTTGACTTCTCAGTGTAAATAGTGAGTAGTCATGATGACTCTGTTTAAAACCTGCTCTTATAAAGTCCATGCCGAAAAAATTTCCGGTTTTTTCTGTCGGTTCCATCGTCAGTGCAGGAGTTGTGCGACTTGAAGACGCAGTAGCCATTGCAACAATAGTTCCAACCGAACCATTCTGTTGTTCCGTACTTGTTGTCATTTTTCTGTAAAAGAAATTGACACAATCAGAATTAGTAAGTCGGTGAAGTTTTTATATCTTCAAACTGAATGCAAACAACCGATTAGAAAATCACAAGATTTTAATCTCGAATTGAGTAGAAAGTCAGAAAGACTTTAATCTCAAACTAGAGTAGAAAATTCGAAGATTTTAATCTCCAAAACGGGAGTGGAAAATAGCTAGGATTTTAGTATCCCAAAGAAGAAAGTAAGATGAATACAAAATATAAAAATTTAAATTCCTTAAGCATGTTGGTATTAATGTGTTCAAAATCAGAAACTCAGAGAAGCAAACAAACATTAGTTCAATAAACAAATCGTAAAATAATTTTGAGCCCACTGAATTCATAGTGTGTCCTTAAGAGTTTAATTCCCTCAGTGTTGTCCAAGGTTGTTAGATTAATTCCTCCCAGGATAGAACAGAACAACTATTCAGTAATAGTGCCAATAGAAACTACAGAACTTCGTCGAACTCAACAAACGACAGTAAATTACACGGATGCTTACGTTTTTGCTTTTGGAAAACAAAAGAAGAAATACAAAAGAGAGAAGAGAGAGTATGCAAATTTCTGTGGTCAGAAATTGAGAACAAACCTTTGAATTTATAGCCAAACATTTTGGGTTTAATAGGTACGAAAGTACCTGTTCACATGAGGTACTAAATTGATAGAAAAACTTTTTTGTTTGATCGTGAATTCAAAAATGGCCATTAGTCGTTAGAAAATTATCCGTGCAATAAATTCCGCATGAAACTGTCGAGAAAAAGAGAACTAAATAATCAATCGTATCAATTGACGAAATACGAATATGAAGCCAAGCCGAGCGACGACGATGACGACGACGCAAGGCACCACTTCTTCTTAACTCTTTAAGAGCTAGAAGATGTGCTTATATATATAAACACAAAGATTTTCTTTCCTTCTTCCGATGAGGGACAATGTGCATTAGTAAAGAAAACTATTTCAAACTTTTCGTTTCCCTCATAATCTTTTACCTCCATTTCTCATTCACACCTCTTATCTAATTAGATAAAAAAATCCCCAACAAGGACTCCTACTGTTACAAGAACTCCACAAGTCTTGGAACTCTTGTCTATCACCTATGCATGCGTATCTTCTTGGGCAACAACTCTTATCATGTCTAGCAGTCTTCTTCCACCAAACTCAGCCTGGGTAACTTTATAAAGTTATTGTCTTACAGAGATGCACAATCATCTAACTTGAGGAGATGATTCTTTGAGGGGTTAAGCATCTACTTTGAGGACATGGTTCTTAGAACATTTCAACAGAAAAAACTTTGTTAATTATCAAAATTTCAGTACTCAACATATTCCCTTTTTTTTATGATGATAAACTTTGTGCATATTAGAACCAGGTAATCACTTTATATTACCATATCATGATCAACAAGCACATCACACATACAGACATATCCACACCAACACAACATCCTCAACTCTATCTTCCCCTTTTGGCATCATCGAAAAATAACAAAAAGATGTTAGACATATTAAGAACAATTAATGAAAGATTCATGGACATTTAGGCTACAACACAAGCTCAAGAATTATAAAGCAAACAGACTAATGTGATGATCTAATCATGTGCGAAGCATTAAACATTATAAGAAAAGTCATTTAGCAGTGCCAAAATAAGCCAAGGCCTTGTCTTAAACCATTAGAGAAAAATAAACTAAACATCCTGCAGCCTATTCAGGCTAGAACATAAGAAACAAACAAAAAAAACTAAAGCATCACTGAGATAACAAAATAAACTAAGGACACTAGGGGAAGAACCAGGTTCATGGGTGAGAGGCGGAGGGGATCAATGTTGTCAAAAGGGTGGCAATCTGTTGGGTATGAGCTTCTCTGTCCCTTCTGAGCTCTTCCCTAAGCTGCCTGATTTCTTTTCTCAACTTATCATTATCTTCTTGAAGCTTGGCATTCTCCTCAAGAGCCAACTCTAACCTCTTAGTGAGCTCTGTTGCCCTGCTTCTACCAGGTATAATAGCAGATCCTGTTGGTCCCCTAGCCTTGATCCCCTCGTCATCCTCTTCATTCTGTTCCACCTCGTCCGTTTCTGCATGCTTATCATCACCGCCACTATCATCATCATAAACTATAGGAGAAAAACAAAGGAAATCCATAAGTCAATAACTCTAAAATTATTTTCTCTGTTTCAAAAAGATTGGCATTATATCTGTTTAAAAAAAGATTGACACTTTTCAATATTTTCTTTAAAAGAAGAATTTATAGCCAACCAAATACTATGATAGATTTCAGACCACAATTTTAAAGTTTTTAACAGCCACACAAAAGTTGTGGCTTATTTAAGACCACGCATCTCAAAAGTCTTCCACTCTTTAATAAAATTGTGACAAGTCAAACTAAGATAATTTTTTTGAAACCGAGGGAAGTAATTGTTATCCCAAAATATTAAACCTAATTAAAGTAAAAAGTGTACATGAAGAAATGTGTTGATAAAGTTAGCTAGGTGCTGTATGACATTGTAAAAAACTCCATGTTCCGTGACCAAAAAAGAAACAACACAATTCCTGCATTTGTTTTGACAAAAGAATATTTACGAGGAGGGAATTTCCTAGTAAATGGCTTACATTGATAGAAACTGGATGTCTAGGCTTTCTTATTGTTAAAAAGATTCATAGAGCACTTCTATTTCAAGAACTTTTACCTTTAATAAATAAATGATTAAATATCCGATACATACTACCAAAGCTTTAAATAAAGTGTTCAAACAAAAGCAACGGAGTAATAACTAGTAAAAAGGAAAGGTATAGCAAGGAAAAATATGCATCTTAAAATGAGATGGAGTGTAGTTTAATTTTTCTCAGTAGTGTACCTGATAACATTCTCCCATTGATAAAGACCTTGAAATCAGCATTTTGATAGTCTTCAACTTGCATCTTGTGGATATCCCTGGCTGACTTCTCAACAGATTCGTTGCAATACTTCACCTCAATGAACTTTAAAGAAGAGATGTCTCCAAAACAAGAAGGGATCTCCTTAAGAATCAATTGACCTCTCAAAACCAAGCGTTCAAGGTTAGGGAAGGCATCATCAGCGACACTCCATTCCTGAATGTAAAATAGTGATAGTTTTAAGATTTTGAGGTGAGGGAACTCGCCATTGCTCACTTTCCATTCCTTACTCTCACACTCAACTTGGTATAGTTTGAGTACCTCAAGGTTCTGAAGCAGCCCGATTCCTGATAAGTGTTGAGGATACAGGTAAAAGAAGGATAGTGTCAACTTTTTCAGATTTGGTGCGGAGATGCAAAAGGGGATGGATGCAGGATATTTGTGCCACGAAGAGTGTCTAGAGATCTTTAGCGTTTCAAGCCGTGCTGGGAAGTTCAATACATTGCACTCAAAGTTTTCATTAGGGACGACATTGCACCTCAGTTCCCGAAGATTAGGTATTTTTCTCAAAATCAATCTCATCTCCTCCACTCCATAAAAAGTTACAGTGGAAAGAGTTTCCAGATCATTAAGTTTTACTGAGTCATCAAGTGATCCTTCTGTTGAAAAAATGCAATTTGAAATATGCAGATGTCTCAACTTAACCATGTATTCCCAATCTTCTTTTTTTATTGAAATGTGGTCGTGTGTATGCTGTAAAGAATACCGGTTTAATATCAGAGTTTCCAGATTCCATAGATTTGTATCGGATAAATATAACCCAGAGGAAATAAATTTTGAAGCAAAAAATCTCAAGTAAACTAGATCAGTTGGGAGATTAGCATACGTGAACTCCAAATCTAGCACTTTTAGAAATTTGAAGGTGTAAAAACTTTTGGGAAATATGTGCTCATCATGCAAAATTATGGAGCCAACAAGGGTCCACGACGAGCTCCTTTCTCCAATTCGAGACTCTTCACCTAAAATGGACATGCGATGAGCAAGTTGCTCGTGAGAGTGAACATGGGAAGAAGGATTGTCATCTTGGTCCCTGCGTTCACAGAAATTAGCAAACCTATAAGATTGATTGCCAAATATAACTCGAATACTTAATTTATTGAACCAAAAGAGTACCACTAATTGGTGTATTACCTTGTTATCCATAGGATAAGATTCTCTTCCTTTCCTCTTTCCTTGCAGAAATCGTGCAACAGGTCATGTATGCGACATGATTTGATCTTACCACCAGAACTCCTCTTAGTTTCCATCACTAGATTTCTTCCAATAAGACTTCCGAGATAACCTTCCGCTATATCCTCCAAACTCTTGCCATCAGAACATTTTATGAATCCCTCGGCAATCCACAACCATGTTAGCTTTGAAACATCAATCACATCATCCTCTAAAAATGATCCAAAGTACAAAAAGCAATACCTCAAATGATAGGGTAAATTGTGATAACTATATTCTATAATGACCCTTGAGTCTGTGTGAATGTGGGGACCTAAATTGTTGGCGAATTGTTCCCAACATTCTTCTTTCTTCTCTGACTCTGCCAGAATACCAGCCACCAGAGCAACTGCAAGAGGCAACTGGCCACACTTTTTTGCTATTTGTCGCCCAATATTTGTTAGGAGGGGGGAGCATCTTCCTTCACCAAACACTTTCTTTTCTAACAACTTCCAACTTTCATCATCAGTAAACATACGAAGTGAAAAAGGATCACTTCGAAATCTAGCGTAATTGGCAACTTCAAAATTTCGTGTTGTTAGAATGATTCTACTTCCATTACTGTCGCCTTGAAAACAACCTATTAGATCATCCCAGACACTAGCATCCCACACATCATCAACAAGGATGAGATATCTTTTGGGTAATAAAGCTTTGCGAAGCTCGTCCGCTAAATCCTCAGCATGCTTTTCTTTACGTTGAGAATTCTCGCCTTTAACATCATGTAGAATAGCCAGCAATAAGCCTTTACGTGTATATACTTGAGACACACAACATTGTGCACGAATGTCAAAGTGAGAAACAACTGACCTGTCAGAGTAGAGTCTGTTGGCCAAAGTTGTCTTGCCTAGACCAGGCATGCCAACAATGGCAATGACATCTCGCTCTTTGGTTCCTCTTATTAGTTGGTCGCGTAACGTTTCAATGACATCTTCAAACCCCACAATTTCTTCATTCATCCTTGAAGTTCTTGCCAAAGTTAATGATGTATGAGCTGCGTCTGTATTGATTGTATCCTCAACCATCATCTTTTTCTGAATCTCTGCTACCTCTGTGCTGAAATAAGTAATTTCCTTTATGATATCCAAGAGCCAAGCCTCCCGACACAAGTATGGAACTTCTTTGCTTATACAAGCATCGACTATGTATTCTGCCTCATATGCTTTGCTCATCAGTTGTGCAACACAATATTGTAGCGTCCCGAGCTTATTGTGTTTCCCTTCTGCAACAGCCTTTAGGAAAGGTTCCAAGCATTCAAATTTCTCCTGAATTTCTTCAAGGAGGTTTTCGAGAGGAGAGAGTGAATTTGAATAGCGTCTTTGGAACTCCTTCAAGTTGTGTAAAAGAAAATCAACACAGCCTAATCCATGAATCCCTGGCAAGTTAGATTGAAACACCTTCCGAATGTTGAGGTAGATCACTGTGATTATACGTTTAAGGTTGCCCGGCAAATCAAGAACTTGTGTTGGGCTCACTTCTCCTGGTGTCATGTCTTCCTTCTTCTCCTCGTCTTCATATAACGAGTAAATCACAAGGGCATCAAGAATCACAGTATTGATATCTCGAAGAAGAATTTCAAGATCTTGCATAGGCATATAGATGATGTTGGCTCTCAAGAAGTTGAGCATATCCTGAAGGATTGCCATATTTTTCTTCAAAGCAACTATCCGCCGGGAGTTACTATTAGTTGGTAGCTCCAAATATTGCTGTAAGACAGTCGCCACAAAGTAGGCTTCGCTGTCAGCTCCTTGCTCATTTTGGATGTTAGGATAACATCCTGATTGTATTGTCGACCTTAACGTTTGATGGACATCAACATAGATCTTGCGGATGCATGGTTGAATCGGCTTAATCCTCATTTGCAAGAAATCAGAAAGCCTTTCATTTATTTCCTCTGGAGCTGAATCTTGATTCCCGCCGCCTAAGCCTGGTAAATACAACCAGAAAAGCATTGATGCATGGCCGGCTACAGCTAAAACTTGAGTGAAGAAAGCATGTTGGCTCTGACTATCTGTAAACCTCTCTGCTATAAAGCAAACAAAAATTTGCAGCAAGTTCAACTCCTTTAGAACATCTTCTATAAGTTCCATTGTTTTCGGAGCAAAAACAAGTGAACAAGAATCATCAATCTTCACTAGATCACGAAGATTCTCCACCACAGTACTAATGAATTCCATTGAAAATTTGGCAACGGAAATGCCATCCTTGTTGGTTGAAAGTGGAAATGATATTATAGGAAAGACATATTTGGCTCTAATTTCCATCTTATTTGACCAAATCTTGCTTTGCACCTTAGAGGAATAGAAATCAAAGTACTCGGCTAGATACAATTCGGAAAAGTCAACTGCAGCATCTTCAAACAGAGTTTGCAGTTTCTGAGTGAGATCTAGCATATTGGGTTCATGTATGAAGCTCTGCAAGCTGAGAAAAATATCCAGGAATTTGAATTCCCGTTTGAAGAAGTTGACTATATCTAAGGAAGTTTCAGGGAAGTATAAAATATCGTCGAGTTGTTGCAGACACTCAAATAGATGAACTCTTGAAGATTGATAATTGTTGGAAGACATCTCTTAAAGAGGAAGTATGAGATTTTAAGAAACTATTGATGAACTTGAACTTCAAACGGCGAAGAAGCAGAGCAGTTCAGATGTTTGATACTACGCCTTTACAGAACAAGTCAATGAGGTTTCTTTCTACTCATTGGATTCCTCTTGCTCAGAATTTTATAACGACAACACAAATATTTAAGTTACTCTACTCTAAGTACGTTCATAATTTCTGTTCCCTGCGCCCATGCGACGCTCATTAAATCTCCATTCACATTTTTAGCAGCAACATGCATACCATATTAATTGTCACGTTAAGGACAGTAGACTTTATTAGGAACAAAAACGGATCCACGACTAAACATTATGAGTACGATCTCGGAGTTCCACACATATATATTGTCCGAGCCAAAGCTATTGTGTGAGCTCGGTGAATCTGAGCACAATCTACAGATTCACACAAGCAATTGACTAGGTCTGAATTGGAGAACATGAACTCGAGAGAGAAGAAGGGATTTGCAGATGAGAGCAAAGCAAAATCTCATTCAGTAAAAGAAACTTTACAGTATTTATACATGTATTAACTTAGTCTTAACTACTTAACTGTTGTGGGTCCCACGTATAACCAACTAACTCTGGATGCTAACTAACTACTCTTCTGCTAACTAACCGTAGACTGCATAGTATTTCACACTCCCCCTCAAGCTAGAGGGTGTAAGATGTTGAACACTCCAAGCTTTCCTAGTAGGAATGTATGCTGAGACTGGCCAAGGCCTTTAGTGAGACGATTAGGTAGCTGCTCTTTAGTTCCCACGAACTGTGTATGAAGTACACCTTGTTTAATCTTGTCGCGTACAAAATGGAAGTCGATTTCAATATGCTTGGTGCGTTCATAGAAGATAGGATTGGCTGCAATTTTAAGAGCAGCTTTGCTATCACAATAGACATCTACATGCTGCTTGATTTGCACTCCAAGTTCAGCAAACAGTCCCAATAACCAAACTACTTCTGCTATCACAGCTACTAGGCTTCGATACTCTACTTTTGCAGAGCTTCTTGACATTGTGTGCTGCTTCTTGGACTTCCATGAGATAAGTGAATTGCCAAACTTGACTAAGTATCTAGTGACAGACCTTCTTGTATTTGGACAACTTGCCCAATCTGCATCACAAAAACATGTCAACCAATCTGAACTTGTACTGCTTAGAAGTATTCTCATGCCTGGTTCATGCTTTAAGTATTTGACCACTCTTATAGCAGCATCCCAATGAGACTTTTTGGGCTCTTACATGAACTGGCTGAGAGTCTGAACTGCAAACACAATGTCTGAATGTGTGATAGTCAAATAGACCAGTCTACCAATCAGCCTTTGATATTCATTCGCATCTGTCAGAATTTCATCTCTTGTGATGCCAGCATGTCTGTCAAACTTAGCAGACGTAAAGTTTTGGTTAACATCTATTGGAGTTGAAACTGGCTTAGTACAACTGACTCCCAAATCAGAAATGAGTTAAAGACAATATTTTCTTTGGTTCAATAATATCCCTACTTTGGACCTCATGACTTCAATTCCCAAAAAATATTTGAGTCCACCAAGATCCTTCACCTTGAACTTTTAATGAAGAACAGTTTTAGTCTCATTGATGATCTCCTCACTGTTTCCTGTAATCAATAAGTCATCCACATATATCAACACTGCCACAAAATCATCTCCTTTCCTTTTAGTGAATAGTCATATAGATTCTGAACATATCTTGTAGCTGTTAATGCTTCACTGAGCTTAATGTTCCACTGGCGTGAGGCTTGTTTAAGCCCATATAATGACTTCAACAGTTTGCAGACCTTTTTCTCCCCATGTCTCCTAAAGCCCTGAGGAAGTTCCATATACACTTCTTCATATAGATCTCCTTGTAAGAATGCATTATATACATCCATTTGTGATATATTCCAGCCTTTAGAAGCAGCTAGAGCAATCACTGATCTCACAGCTACCATTTTGGCAACTGGTGAGAATGTTTCATTATAGTCCAGCCCTTCTCTTTGGCTATAACCCTTGGCTACTAGCCTAGCTTTGAACCTTTCTACCTCACCATTTGCTTTGTATTTTAATCTTATATACCCACTTTGAACCAATAGCCTTCATGCCTTTTGGAAGATCAACAACATCCCAGGTTTCATTGGTCTCCAAAGCTTTGATTTCAGCTTACATGGCTCCAATCCACCTTTTTGTCCTTGGATGCTTCACTGAAAGTCTTTGGTTCTGTTAGTTCTGAGATTCCAGCCAAAAAACTTCTGTATTTATCGGTCAATTTGCTATAGGATAGGTAGTTTGACAGAGGATAAGAGCAACCCCTTTTCGTTGTAGTTACATAGTCCTGTAGCCATATAGGTTCCTTTGTGGTTCTTTTTGAATTTCTAAGTTTAGCTGACTCTTGTTCCACAGTTGCTGGAGGATTCACTTCACCTCCCTGCATAATTAAGTGTTGTTCTGGGACTGCACTACTACTTGTTACCTCTCCTCCCGCATTTGCATTATCAACTGTATCTTCTTCTCCTGTATTTGCATCATCAACATCATTTGCTTCATGCTCTGCAATGTTGTTGTCAATACCACTTCCTTCAACAAGCTCCTCCACATTGTTGCTTGGAACTACTTCTGACTGCTGAAGCATAGTGCCACAAGAATTCTGTAAGGGATCTGATTGTTCGAGAGCTTCTGCAATTGTTGTTTGTCTCTCTGCATCGTGAGATATAGAATAATGTTTTACAAAGGAAAAATTATTCTCTTTGAATATAACATCTCTGCAAATAAAGAAATTGTTAGTATTTAAATCTATTAGCTTGTAGCCTTTCTGTGTCTCTGCATAACCAAGGAATATAGCTACCCTTGCCCTTGGTGAAAACTTGTCTTCCTTAACCAAGTTAGCTACTTAACAAAGACATCCAAACACCCTAAGATGAGATATTGAAGGTGATTTGTTATGAAGGATCTCATATAGAGCCTTTTTATTCAGCAATTTAGTAGGAAGTCGATTATTACATACACTGTTGTTTTAATACATTCACCCCAGAACCTTGTAGGGACATTTGCTTGAAACTTCAATGCCATAGCTGTATCCAAAATATGCATGTGTTTCCTCTCAACTAATCCATTTTGCTGTGGAGTGTATACACAACTACTCTGATGAACTATACCATAGGCATCAAGCAATTCATTTCATATGCTTGATAAAGAATTTTGTGCCATTATCTGTTCTGACTACCTTCACCTTAAACTGAAATTGAGTGTGCAACATGGCAAGAAACTTCTTTAACACCACAACAACATCACTTTTCAAATGAAGTAAATGTACCCAAGTATATCTTGTATTATCATCCACAACTGTTAGAAAAAAATGCTTTTTATCATATGTGGGAGACTTATATGGTCCCCAAACATCCATATGTAAAAGAGATAAAGGATTTTCACTTCTACTCATACTTCTAGAGAATATTAGCATGTTTGATGAACTTTTCTAGATCTCCATTTAAATTCTTCTTCAATATGTACAAACCTCATATTTCTCTACCAATCCCTCTCACCTTGCCATTGTAGAGATCCTGAAACAAGCAGAAATCAGGGAAGAAATTCACTGAACAACACAGCTTCCTAGTTAGTTTGGACACTAAGATTAGATTGAACTTGAACTCAAGTACAAATAAAACATCTTCTAGCTTCAATTCATCGCTTATGACAGCATCTCCAATATGTGTTATATTGGACTTTTCTCTTGTAGGTAAGTGTACTTGATCACTATCACGTTTGTTCACTTTATTCTTAATATTTAACATGTCTAGGTCACCAGCTATGTGATGTGTAGCTCCAGAATCAATCACCCATTCTTTACAAGTAAAACTTATCATTAAGGAGGTAATACATGCCATGTTAGCCTAATGTTCCGGAGTTTCCCTGTTCAAAATGCTCAAAATTTGTCTATATTGATCCTCAGTGAAGTATGATCCTACTTTTAATCCATTACAGTCATTTCCTCATGCATCCTGATGTGCTGGCTTTTCATTCTTCTGGCCTCCAATTGCCATATTAGCTACATATGGTCTCTTAGCTTTGAAATCATTTGGATAACCAACTAACTTGTAGCAATTTTCCTTAGAATGCCCAGGTTTGTTACAATAATCACACTTCAGAAATGGCTTCTTTCCCTTGTACTGTCCCATGTTGTTCTGCATAGGCATTTGTCCTCTACCTGCTTGCATAGAAACTGGATCTCCTCGATTTGGCTGAGTGTTAGAAGTCTGACTCTCATCTTCTATAATCAGTGCATAGGCTTTATTTAGTGTTGGCTCTACAGTTTTCATTAAGATCTGACGTTAGCTTGCTTATATGTCTCATTGAGACCACATAGAAATTGCATCAGCCTCTGCTGCTGTAAGTGTTCAACATATTCCCTAGAATTAGGTATAGGAACTATGGCATCAAACTCAGCCCATAGTTCCTTCAACCTAGTGAAGTACGCATTGACTGAATATGTTCCCTGCGTAATAGTAGCAACTCCCTGTGCAACTGAAATATTCACACACGATTCACCTTGTCAAATCTTTCTCTTAGATCCTCCCACACTAGATGTGCATTAGATGAATAGACAATACCGCTAAGAAAATCTGGAGACACAGTGTTCATGATCCAGGAAAGCACTATTGCATTATATGTTTCCCAGTCTTCATGTAATTCATATTGAAACGAATCATTTTTGCATTTTCCAAGCACAAACCGTAGCTTCCTCTTAGCTTGTAACGTGATTCGCATTGAACGACGCCACAACCCATAATTTTCTGAACCTGTGAGCTTTACAGGAATCGAAATTGAGCCAGGAGTGCCTGAAGGATGAACAAACAAGGGATGCGTGTGATCAATTTTTTCAGCCTCCATTAACGATCGTCTGTTACAGCTTCACGAAGAAGACGACAATGAGATCTAGCTGAATTGAACTAATTTTTTGCAGAATTACAGCTCTTCACTGTTCTGATACCATGTGAGCTCGCTGAATCTAAGCACAATCTACAGATTCACACAAGCAATTGACATTAGGTCTGAATTGGAGAAGATGAACTCGAGAGAGAAGAAGGGAGTTGCAGATGAGAGCAAAGCAAAATCTCATTCAGTAAAAGAAACTTTATAGTATTTATACATGTATTAACTTAGCCTTAACCACTTAACTGTTGTGTGTCCCACGTATAACCAACTAAATACTGGATGCTAACTAACTACTCTTCTGTTAACTAACTGTAAACTACATAGTATTTCACATACTGACTTCGGACGAGTCTTAAATGCTTCCTCCCCTGACAAAGAGCAGCAGCATCTTGACCCTATCATATTTTTTTAGTGTTTTTTTTTTGGATGGAGATTATAACTGATGTCATTTGACACACTTGCATTTGACAATAAAATATTGAACTATGACCAATTCCGGAATAGTCAACTGGATTCTTCTTTGTTAATGATCTAATTGTTGCAAATTGTCATATTATATACAGCTGGACGACCCTTATATAAATAAAGTAGGGGCATTTGCATCTATACCCGCTTTTTATGTCACGTTTTAACTTGTGCCCGCTTTGTAAAAAAAATTGCAAGTGTACTCACTTTTTCGCATAACTTCAGCTTGCGGAGCTGAAGTAGCAAAGGCAATCACGCAAAACTTCAGCATTCTAGTAGACGGGCCTGAAGTAGCAAGTGTGATGAACTTAAGCATAGTAGCTGAACATAAGCATAGTAGCTGAAGTTTTGTTCTCTATTTGCTGAAGTTTTTGTTTAACTTGTGCACGTCTTAACGCAAAGATTTTGTTTGTAATTGCTGAAGTTTTTATTTTTGTAACTGGCGAACTTCAGCTCTAGAGCTGAAGTTTTTGTTTTGTAACTGGCGAACTTCAGCTCTAGAGCTGAAGTTTCTATTTTGTAACTGGCGAACTTCAGCTCTAGAGCTGAAGCTTTGTTCTCTATTTGCTGAAGTTTTTGTTTAACTTGTGCACGTCTTAACGCAAAGCTTTTGTTTGTAATTGCTGAAGTTTTTATTTTTGTAAGTGGCGAACTTTAGCTCTAGAGCTGAACTTTTTGTTTTGTAACTGGCGAACTTCAGCTCTAGAGTTGAAGTTTTTGTTTTTGTAACTGGCGAACTTCAGCTCTAGAACTGAAGTTTTTGTTTTATAACTGGCGAACTTCGGCTCTGATAAACATATTTATGGCAATCATCCCATGAACTGAAGTTCCATAGCAACACCAACAACAGNAAGAAGAAGAAGAAGAAGAAGAAGAAGAAGAAGAAGAAGAAGAAGAAGAAGAAGAAGAAGAAGAAGAAAATGAAGGAGGAGAAAGGGGGCTAAAGTTATTTAAAAAGTTGGTACAAGTTAAAAGTTTTTTAAAAAATGAGTATAGGTTAAATGGGGGCGACCAAATAAGGCACCCCATGCAATTTTTACAATAAAGTAAAGCAACTGCTTTAGGCCCTATATTTGTAGAGGCCACATTTTTTGTTACACTTAATAAGCTATGTATTAAGTTTAGAAAAAGGTTCTATGAAATGAAAAAGTTTGATTTCTTTCTTTAATAAATATAGAGAAGAAGAATTTGTAATTGCTATGATGTCTGCCAAGAAAATTGCACTTGAAATGGATATTGAACCCGAATTTCGTAAGAAACGTGTGATATAAAGAAAGAAATAATTTGATGAGAAACAATCAAATAATTTGATAATAAATCTCAAAATCTTTCGAAGAGTCCTTTGGAGTTGATTACTTTTATACATTGTAGACAATGCTATTTTTTCACTTCAAAAATAGATTTGAATAATTCGAAGCATATGAAAATATTTTGATTTCCTATTTAGCGGTAAAAATTAAGATCACTAGATGATGGATATTTAAAAAAATATTGCCTTAATCTTGAATGTTCCTTAAAGCATAATAATCAATTCGATAAGAATGACATAGATTTATTTTCCGAACTAAAAGTATGAAGGAAAATACTATAGTTAGAAGATAACAACGTAATTGATACACTCAGTCAAATAAAAAGATTTAAATGCCTTTATTGCTTATGGAATTATATTAATATTTTTAGTTAGCGTCGCTTCAGCAGAAATAGTTTTTAAAATTAAAATTGATAAAATGTTGCCTAAGATTAATAGTATCTTAAAAAATATTAAATGAATTAGTTGTATTGTCAATTAAGAAAGGCTTATTAGGAGTTATTGATTTAAAAAATATTAATAACTTTGTATCTAAGAAAGCTAGAAAAATAAATTTCAAATAAATAAATATTTTTTTTGTTAAAAAAAAGTTGGCCTCTCATAAAGTTTGACTTTAGGTCACAAAACTCGTCGGACCACCCTTGATATACAGAACCATTTGATCTGTCACATAGAGTAAGGTTATCATATCACATGGATATAAATAAATATACTTACAAGTTTTACAACATGTAATATATAATAGTCATTAGATGTGAATAATTAATAAGGCGATCATTAATTAGATGCCTTGAAATGTTGCAGACAGCGTCCTTTTCCATGGTCAACGGTCCCTATAGAACATTAAGAAATTTGTACATATCTAATTATGGTGATTAGTTAATGAGGTCACAGTGACCTCTCGACACTTTAGTGGGCAAAAATAGCACGTCCCAAACACAAGTTACAATCATTGGCCCAAGCGAGGCCTTTCAATCACGAAGCTCAACGCCCATCGTTGACTCTCCATTTAGTTAGTCTCCAAGGAACATGATACTCTATACCCGTTCTAAAGATAATATATAGACATATATGTACACACATATTTCTATATACTAATTTCTCGGCATGTGTATGCTGAGTCTCGTAATACACTATTTTATAAAATAATATTAATATTATTAAATAAAATTTTGAGTATATAATTATACATGAAAGAATACAGTACAAATTTTAGCGAGTGATCAATGTGTAACGCTTGTTATTTATTTATTGATAATAAGATATCCCCTTACCTTACAAAGATGACCTATTATGGTTTAATTAGAAAGTTTTTATCTTTTTCTTATTTTGATTTTATGAGGTGCAAAAATGTCTTGGAGTGTATCTCATCTAATAATACTTTCTCTCATAGACAATATTTGTTCATCCTTGCACCGTTACACACACGCACACATATATATAAACTCGGTGCAGCAAAAAATTGATGCTGAGAAAGAAAAAAAAATAGAAATACGCTTTGATTTTTTATGGTATATGACAAGATTCTTACTTCATAGAGAATCATTTTGCATAATAGTCTTATAAGCCAAAGAAGCAATAACATGCATGTTTATACATGTGTTTCCATGTTCTCCAATGCGGGCGTAAGATTTCTCTCTTCGATACTTAAGAACACAACGATTTTGTTACCATGTTATTTCCTCAAGCGTTACCAACATTAATAACAGTATACATTTAAAAAGAAAGATAAAGAAAATGATTCAGTAAGTGGTGCACGAAAGCACCAAATGCTCCCGTGAGTCAAAGATGGAAATAGGCAATTGCCTTCTCCCTCAAGGCAACAACTATCAGTGATTAGCATAACAATATGGAATGCAAATCAGGTAATAATTCAAGCGTATATATTATTATCGTTAACCTTTTAGCATGTTATCCTATCTCTCATTCATTTAACTAAATTTCAAATTGCAGATAAACCTTTCCACAAATGGATCTTATTAGAACCATAACCTTATCATAAATGAATGAATCATGTATATAAATTAAAAATGTAAATTTATATTCATTGATTCCCGTATACTTTATTAAGAAAGCATGTCAACAAATATAAAACTAATAATTAATATTTAAGAATAGTAGATACATCAGATTATCAAATTTTACGTGCTACTATTTTGGAGATTGTATTGATTCATAGAATGATATTCTTCTCTATATTTTTGTTGACTAATTAATATATTTCTTCTCGTTTCTGGGATACATAATTAACCCTTGAAGCTATTTCTTTTCTATATGACTTATAATCCTCATCCAAATTCAGGAAAATAAATAATTTAATTAGTAAGTACCTCCTTTCTACTCCCTTCAACCAAGAAAATCATTGGTAGAGAAGAGCAAAATAAGTATCTAGATTCTTCTTCTTTCTAACTTATATTTGACTCCTCGTAGACTCAATAAGAGATTTTATATTCTTTTAATGAAAGAATAACTAAAATTCATACTACATATTGTTCATAGTTATTATACTCTTATCTACAATTAACATATTATTATATATGATTATTTCAGATTATTTTTCGATCAAAATTTACTTTTTTGTATGCATCTTTTATTCTTCATTGAAATGTATTCAACTCCTCTATCACTTTGTAGGTTTTGATGATTTTCTTTTCCAATAAGTTTTCAACTAATTCTTTATAATCTGAAACATATAAAAATTTAATTGTTTAGTATGATCAAACAATCAATCGTACATTTTTATTGACTTAGAATAATATACAAAATTAATATGTCATTTTCTTTATCTCAAATAATAGTGTAAATTTGTAACTTATGTCTTACAACTTTGAAAATAACTTTCCACACATTTGATAGATGCAATCAAATTGTATACCAACAAACTAATTTCATTTGCTAAAACGATTGGCAAAATTAACATTAAACATATATACAAATATATATGTAAAAACTGAATTACATATATCAAATAGAGCAAAAAATTAATTAAAAAATATTAGAAATATAGAACTTTAGATAGTCTCTTAAAACGCCAAAAATTATAAACTACAATTTCTCTTTCCAATAGAGAGGACGAGAGAACTCTATCTATCATTATAGGAGTACAAAAAAGTATGAAATAATTCCATTTGCGTTGATTTTTTATATGAATTCGTGTTATATGATTCATTATATATATATATATATATATATATATATATATATATATGTATATGTATATGTATATTATGTTTTGTGTTTACTTAGAAGAAGTTTTTATGACCGCGCGAAAGCCCGAGGTAATTCACTAGTTGATGATCGCTGTTTTCTTCCCAGAATTATGGATTGGAATTTTCAATTAAAAAATTATAACAACAACAACAACAACAAACACAGTAATAAGATGTACGCAGTCTTACCTTTACCCCTACCCCTAGAAGGGCAGAAAAGTTGTTTCCGCTAGACCCTCGGCTAGAGAACAACTGAAAAAGAAAAGGTAATTTTAACAAGTAGGAATAACAAAAAGATGAAATAAGATTGAATCCAGCAAGATGAAATAAAAGTAAAAGACTGATAACATATATTTAAGAATATTCAGATGTCGTACAAAATAAGATAAGGTCCCTCATATAAGAATACACAGATGTAATTGTTTCCCTTACTTAATTCTTATCCGTTACTAACTTAATTGCTTGTTACTAAGTTTGCTCGTAATGATTACGGTAATAATATTTGATTGCGCATAACCAGGAATAATGATGATTCACTTTCCAAATTTACAACTGATTCATGAATCTTCTACTTTTATGGTCTTCATGCATCTCGTGCCTATTTCTTCTTTTCGAGCTGTATGGTGCCTTTTTTCATACATCCCATTGGTATTTTTAACCGTGCTTCATCATCCTTCTTTATTGACTCAATATAAATGCTACATGTCATCATACTATTAATCCACGTGTCATGCCTATTTTCCACCAATATAATTTGAACCTCCATTTAAAGAACTTGACCCTATCTTTCTGAGTGACATTGTCAAGTTGTTGCTGACATTCAAAAAGACGATTCTTTGAAGACAAATATTCGCCGGATGACATCTCTCCCTCTCCCTCTTTTTTTTCAAAAATTGTGATTAAAGGAACTGTGATGAAATTCAAGTAAAGGGGAAGAAGGAGGGGTGAGCAATTTCAGATGTTTGTATACTTAACCTTTACAAAACAACATTAATTTATACCACGCAGAGACTTTTTTTCTTCTCAATTGGATTCCGTTAGCATAGAATTTTATATCTAATCTGTTCACTGCACGCAACAAATTTTCATTCACATTTTTTATAGCAAGTTGCATTTTCATATTAATTGTCACATTAATGAAAGTTGGCTTTAAGAACAAAGAGCATCATCATCTCTTACTATATCACTTTTTTTCCTGTTTCTTTTTGTTTATTGTGGATGAGAAGATATAGATATGTAATAAATGTACAACTGAAATATCAAACTAAAGATATTATCCAACGTGTCTAACACTTTCTCATTTTCGATTGTCCTCAAAATTGTTTCACTTCCCTAAAATTAAACAACCTTTTCTCTACTGTTTGAGTTACTTTCTGTTATTCTATTATTGGAGAAGAAATGTTGAAACACGATCCAATATTATGCATCCAATGTAATTTCCATTTTTGCGTTTAAAAAATGTCTAGATCTCAAAATTTGCCTGTAATATATACTTAAGTTAGATATTCACTCGCGAAAAAACCCTTGCCCGTTTGGCTCGCGTTCGTGAAAGTTGATCACGCCAACGCGAGCTGGGCTTCGCCATCACAGACGAAGTCAACAGCCGCTGGTCAACCACCACTAGTCTCGTGATCACGGTTGTTTGATCAAAAAAGTGTTAAATCTTTTAATAAACGAATTAAAGAGTAAATAGAGGATGAATCCTAGTTAAATATTATTTATTTTGGGTGAAAGAAAAATTTTATTTATCTCCCCATGACAGAAAAATACATTTACAACTCTGTAATCATACTATGACTATAAGCTAATCTCATTAAGCTTACTACTATGCACCCCTACTAGGTAAGTTTGCTCTATAATATACTATCTATACAATGTGTTTATCCATTCCTTTTCTTCGCTATTTTTCCTGCTATCTACTATCAACTGCACTCTATATTTGCTATCTTCCCTGATTCCTTGCCACATCTTTTATGGAATTGGTACTGCTTTGTTCCACAAGGCCTCATTTCTAGCTTTCCATATTCCATACATGATTGCTATAATGATGGAAATCACAAAACTTCTGCATATTCTTCCTTGAATACATCTTCCTATTCTCCTCCATATGTTATTCTGATCTGGATTGTTTAGTTTTACTCCCAGCCATCTGCATAAATGCTCCAGACTTCTTCTTGAGTATTGGCATTCAAAAATTAAGTGTCGAATTATTTCATCTGTCATTCCACATAGAAGACATGTCTTCTCCTAGCTCACACCTATCATGTGTAGTCGATCCTTGTAAACAATCTCTGTCTCATAATCAGCCATCCTATGAAACAGCGTTTTGGCACATTCAAGTTGTTCCAAATTCATCTAGCATATGGCCATTTGGTTGCTGCTCCTCTTCTCCAGTTATAGCCATCTTTGATTGTGTAATGTGTACTCTTTCCCTTCCAGCCTTGTTGTTCAAAACCAGCTTCAAATTTATCTTTTATATCACATATCTTCTTCCGGTACCATGTACAGTCTTGTGGGGGTTTATATTGCCACCAATCCTTCCCTTTTATGTATATGTGGTTCACCCATCTGACCCAGAAAGTGTCACATTTCTGTTCAATATTCCATACATATTTAGCTATTGCTGCTTCATTCCAAGTCATACATTCCTGTATACCTAATCCCCCTTCTGCCTTTGTTCTACATACAATGTCTCAGGCTACCAATGGAGGTTTATTGGTAATCACTCTCCCATCCCATAAGTAATTCCTGCATATAGTTACTATTGTCTTCATCACTTTCTTTGGCATTATGAAAATGGATGCCCAGTAAACGTGAAGATGCAGTAATACAGTATTGACCAGCTGAGTTCTTCCTGCATATGAGAGATTTCTGGACCCCCATCCCTTGATTCTTATTAGTATCTTGTCAATTAATCTTTCACAGTCCACTACATTCAGCTTCTTAGGATATATAGGAACTCCTAGGTAGTTGAATGGTAGCTCCCTTTCTTATATTTGTTCACCTCACTCAAGTCTTCCATTTCCTTTCTGTTCATATTGGCACAAAATATATTTGATTTCTCTGCATTTACTGTCATCCCTGAAGTATTTGAGAAGTTCATTAGGCCCCTCAGCTTTAGCATCACAGAATTATACTCCCCTTTACAAAACAGAATCATATCATCTGCAAAATACAAGTGAGTCAGTTTCAGTCCCTTGCATTTTGTGTGAAATTTTAACTCCTTCTATTGTGCAACATATCCCATCACCCTTGTAAAATATTCCATACAAATGACAAATAGCAGGGGTGAGATTGGATCCCCTTGCCCAAGTCTTCTCCTACCTTTTATATCCCCATAACATCCTCCATTCAAGTTAATTCTTTAACTAGTTGTAGTTATGCATTCTATTATCCAGCCAATAAACTTTACAGGAAAGTTCAATGCATGTAACATCTCCCTTACAAATTTCCATTCAATAGAATCATGGGCTTTCTTCAGGTCCACCTTAATCAAGCAGCTTTTAATTGTATTCTTCCTGTTGTGCAGTCTGACAAAGTCCTGGCATATCAAAATATTCTGCACTATTGTCCTCCCTGCCACAAAAGTATTCTGATTCTGTGACATAATCCCAGGTAGCACCAGCTTCAATCTATTAAATAGAATCTTGGATATGATCTTATATACCACATTACAGCAAGCTATAGGCCTGCAGTCACCTACTGTTGTTGCATGAAAAGATTTGTGTACAAGTGTAATTGATGTGCTGTTCATTGCTCTAAGCATCTTCCCATATTGGAAGAACTGTAAGACTGCCTTAGTAACATCCTCCCCAACTATACTCCAACTATCCTTAAAAAATTGACTTCCATACCCATCAGGACCTGGTGCTTTTGTACCTTCTATGCTCCACAATGCCTCTTTAATCTCCTTCTATGTAAATTTCTTGGTCAGTTGTACTCTTTGCTCTTCTGATACCATTGGTCCATCCTGTATCATTCTGCTTACTACATGGCTCCTATTCTTCTTGTTTGTGCCCAGTAGATTCCCATAAAATTCCACAAAAGCATCAGCTACTTCCTTTGTTTCTTGTACTGTTTCCCTTTGACTGTTTTGAATTGTTAAAATTCTAGTTAGCTATTCTTTTTGCCTTGATCACAGAATGGAAATATCTAGTGTTCATATCCCCATATTTGAGTTATTGCACCTTACTTCTTTGTTGCAAGTATTTCATTTTTGCTTCTTTCCAGTACACATATTCCTTGGTCAGCACCTTCTCTTCTTTGCTTAACCTTTCATTCCTAGGTTCTTTTTGTATTTTCTCCTGGCATTCCATCAATTTCTTCAAACAATTCTCTTCCTTTTCTCCACTTCACTAATGCTATCCTTGCTTAACTGTCTCAGTACTTTCTTGAGTCTATTAAGTTTCCCCACCATTTTATACATACTTGATCCTTGAATTTGTTGTCTCCAGCTTCCTTCCACCTTGCTCATAGATGATTTGTCCATACTCCACATATTATAGTATCTGAACAGCTTCTTTTTTGGTCCATCACTCCCTTCCCATTGTATAATTGTAGGACTGTGATCATACTCCCCTACTGGCATATAGTGTGCTTCAGCTACTGGTAGTTTATTCATCCATTCTGTATTGATGAATACCCTATCAATTCTACTCAGTACTCTATCCTGACCTTTCTGCTTATTACTCCAGGTATAATAACATCCTGATGATTTCATTTCTTGTAATCCACAATATTCCACACATTCTTTCAAGTCTTTGATTTCTGCATATGTTACTTTGCTTCCCACTCTATCCTCTTTATTGAGAATAGATTTCAAGTTTCCCATTATTGCCCATGGACCTTTCATTTGATCTGCTATGTTTCTTACGTCTCTCCATAGTTCATTCCTCAATGCTTGATCATTGAACCCATATATCATTGTAATACTCATCATTTTTCTTGTACTCTTGTGTGTAACTTTACTATGAATCATTTGTTCTGTCAGCACTTCCACCTGTACAGTGAAGACTTGTGGTCTCCATAGAAGCCATATTCTCCCTGCATTATGCCTTGCATGATTAGTAGTATAAGACTATCCAGTACACAGATTAAGAGCAGCTTTATCGGCCTTAGCTCTCTTAATCTTAGTTTTCAGGAGCCCAAACATTCCAACTTGTTGTCTATGAAGGAATAAATTCATTTCCTTCTGTTTAGTTGGTCTGTTTAGGCCCCTAGAATTCCAGAACCCAATCCTATCCATTTGGGTGTTGGGGTTGAGGCCCCCCAACCTGCCCTCTTTTGCTTCCTTCCTCGTGCTTTTCAGTTTCTTTTTCCTTCACTTGTTCCACATCCTCATTACTTTCATTGCTCCTGTTGCTCCTATTTGTGTCCATACCTTTGTTATTCTGAGTATGGCCTCTATTACTCCATGCTTTTTTCCCTGAACCACTTGCCATTTGTCCTGTTCCCTTATACTTCTGCCTGCTCCATCAACCTGCTTCAGTTTTTCCTTCTGTTTCTCTGCATCATATTCTATGGTATTGACATCACTTTGTTGTTGTTCCTCCTGGATTTCACTGTTATCTGTTTGTTTTTTGTTTTCCACCCCATTCCTGTTCTTCTCCTTCTCAGTTTCCTCTTTTATTTGTTTCCTGCATTTTTTTAATATCATGTCCACAGTTACCACATGCTGCACAGTAGATTGGCTTCCATTCATAACGCACTTCCTGCTCTATGATTGCACCACATTCGTTCTCAAACATAACCACTTCTAGATAGTCTTGGTCTGCTCCCACTTCAGCTAAAATTCTAGCAAATTGCAACCTCTGCTTTTGTATTGTAGCTCTAACTGCCTTCAATAGATTCCCTATCATCCCTACTATTTTGTTAGTGCATTTTGCCCTAATTTGATATCTAAGTTCATTAGTCGAATCCACACAGGTATTTTATCAACCATCTGTTTGTTAAACTTTATATCCGGTCTCCATGGCTTCACCACCATTGGCTTTTTATCAAACATTCTAATTCCTTCTTTTACTGCCTTCTCTTTACTTTTCAGTGAATGAAATCTCACTATGAACACTCCAAGATTCACTTGCGCAATTTTATCAATTCCTAGTGTTCCCCATATCCGTTTGAAATAGCCTCCCATCACTGTTTGAGGAGGATTTGAACCTAGAACATAACAGATAACTCTGATTCCAGTAGATTACTTAATCCTTAGTATCCTCCATTGTAATTTTCACATTCCCTTTCACTTGTTCTTCTCTCTTCTTAGTTAGATCATATCCTTCACTCGATTCTCCGTTTCCTA
Organism: Nicotiana knightiana; assembly: GCA_005239525.1. Lineage (NCBI taxonomy): Eukaryota > Viridiplantae > Streptophyta > Magnoliopsida > Solanales > Solanaceae > Nicotiana > Nicotiana knightiana. The sequence continues at coordinate 31,838 of ML433911.1, read as the reverse complement.
CTATTTTACTCCAATTCTCCCCTTTTTTTGGTGTTTTTGCATGGCTATGTTCCTCAAGTAATTTCAATTCATTTACCTCATCATCTGTTTGATCTGCCCAAGATTTTCTGATCGGTGTACTTTCCGCCATTGTTGATGTTGCCTCCATCGATTTCTCCAAATCTAGCGGTGTGATTCCTTGAATTCATTAACATTCCTGAATTTCCCCGCTTCCGATGATTGTGGCACACGTCTTTGATCTCTTCCAGTTATCTCTAGTTGCACTGTGCTCCTTCCTCCTCCAGATTTAGCCTTCCTCGCCATATCAGTTGCCTGAGAGGAGATCTTAATTTCTAGAGAGAGAAAGTATGAGTTCCGTTAATATTGAATATCTACTAAGAATACTCAATGATTGTCAATGAGTGTGGTAATAAAGTGTGCAATAAATGTATATAATGAAAATAAATATAATAAGAAGGAATTTATCATACAAATGTTTAGCAATAGTATCTTGAAAGAGCACGGGAGCTCGTGAGACAATTCAAAACATGGAAGGTAGTGCAAATACCTAGAGAAGAAAATACAGAGGCAGATGCATTAGCTAACCTCGCAGCAGTCACGGGAATAACGAACAAAGACAATACAATTGTCGTTCAACTATTTCATTCAATAATAGACCAGAACAGGAATGAGGTAACTTTCAACAGCCTAACCTGGGACTGGAGAAACGAAATTCTTAATTTTTTGCAGAATGGCACCGTGCCTGAAGACAGGAAAGCGGCTCAAGCACTATGCCGCAAAGCTGCACGGTACTACCTTATTCACAACTTACTTTATCGCAAGTTGTTCGGGGGACCCCTAGCTAATTTCCTTGGACCTAACCAAACGGAATTTGTGATGAAAGAAGTCCACGAAGGACACTGTGAAAATCACTCGGGGGCTAGATCCTTAGTGAAAACACTAATCAGAGCCGGATTCTATTGGCCTAAGATGGAAGAGGTAGCCGAGAATTTCGTATCCAAATGTGACAGATGCCGNAAAAACTTCACTTATCGTGGGTCTTTACTTGCCAACCATACCTCCCAACGAGGTACTTCCAAGATCTTTCTTTTGAAGGAGCAACAAATAATATTTTTTCTACCTAATCATGAATACCGGAGATATTCTCAACAGTATTCATGATTGCTGAAAGAAGAAAAATAAACAGACACAGTGTTAAATAAAACATCTCAAGTCAAAACAAGAAAAAGTAAATGTGAGCTAAAGCCTACTCACGTGTGCGATTCCACTTCTTAGGGAAGGGAAGATTTACTTGACCCACTAAACCAGTAGTGGGTACAACAACATACCGAAGGTACCAACCCCTATCCTTATCATCTCCAGGGGTTACCAACACTCTTTTGCTTCTAACAGTCAGAGTAAAAATCCCTTCACGTAAATCCCTTCGCCTCTACCCCTAGACAAAGATCGAGAAACCCTAAATCTCGGGGAAACTGGAGATCTAGTGGAAGGGGGAGGTACTATCTAAGAAGAAGAAGAGCCCCTCGAAGGAGTGGATCCTAGACTTCTAAGTCTAGCACCACTCCGACTCCTAGTTGGAGCAGAAGATGGCGCTAATCTTTCAATGTCTATTACTCTTTGAGGTTGGTTTGAAGAAGACATGTTTACAAAGGAAAAGGAGAAAGTTCTTTACAGAAAACAAAATTAGAAAAGTGTTTCGTGGAAGCAAAGAAAGGAAAGCATATATTTATACTTGAAGACAACCGTCAAACATGATGAAAAAGAAAAATAATGATGAAAAGTCATAATTGAAGATGTCACTTAGACTGGCACAACCCCAAAAAGCCCTAAAAGGTGCTGAGTAAATGCAGAACCAATCCAAAAAGGACACGTGGTATGAATATTAAATGGAAGTGACAAACGACACCTATGGTGCAGAGAAGGATACAATGATTCAAGAAAAAGCGGCGGCAAAATATTCCCGTCATAAATGAATTTCCACTTACCAAATATTAATCGTTAAATATATGGTAAGTGGGAGGACTATCTTTATTGGTAAAAAAAAGTTTCACACGTAAGCCAGCTTTTGACAACTCAGCCAGTCACGTGGACACAGGAAAAGACGACAGCTGGACGTAACTCTTTGAAGAGGTACAGTACAAAGAGGCACAGTTCAGTAAACCCACGAACTTATCAGCCATGGGAAATTCAACTTGATCAAAACGGGAGAGAGGCACGGTCAGAATGAATCTAGACAAAGCTACGGGCAGATTCAAGGATCCACAATTGATTACCCGAACGTTATTTAACTGAATTCTTATTACCATTATCTTTTGTAATGCCTCATTAATGTTATAATTAGTCATTAATGAGTAACCATAGCAGGAGTCGTACATTATAAGAATCTCCTATATAAGGGAGGGGAATACAGCTTGTAAAGACATCTGATTCTCGAATACAATCAACTTCGATATATTATTTCTGTAATATTGTTTATTATTCATTTTTCCCATTATCTTGATTATCAGTAACCCGTATTTATCTTAAAAATAAGGTTTAGTCAAATGGTCTAATTCTTTGGTTAAACAGATTCGAGATGTTGTAGTTGACCTCAGCAAAGTCCACAAGGATCCAGATTCAAATTTGATCTCTTAATCTCTCAGGTTCAGAACAAGATTCGGATAGCCAGGTCGGACATAGGAGCTAAAATACTCTTTTTCAAAAATATCATTACCACCTTCGGCCAACAAGGATGGCGTTGCTACTTCCAAAATGGTACTCCAACTCGTCGATGATGCTGTTGTATCGATTCTTGGTGATCTTGTGCAAATTGATGATCCGCATTTCGCTACTTTTTGTTCTGGAACCCAAGGACCAAATAAAAGAGGTTTTAAAGGAGCTGAATTTACTAAGATTTTTCATCTGCTTTGTCTCAAACAAACACATAGAGCCTCAAAGCCAACATATTTTCTTCACTTACGTTTTCACTGTGGCTGTCCAAGCGGCAATGGTGGCATGGTTGTATTTACCAAGCCATGGCAACAAAGACAAAGATGTGGCTCCAGCTGAAATGAATGCTTTGCTTTTTGATCTCCTGCAAATGAAGATTAAGCCCATCCATCCAGGCATCCGCAAAATCTATATTGATGTTCTACAATCTTTGAAATCAACAATACAGCCAGGATGGAATGCAACTGACAGTGGCTTCGTGGAAACTCCCGTGCACAATTTGGTGGGGCTACCAACTGTAGTTAGTAATCGTAGTTCAATAGTTTCTTTGAATGATGAAATGGCAATCCTCCGGGAGATGCTCATCCTCTTAAGGGACCATCTCATCCATCTTCCGATACTAAATCTTGATTTATGTCTTCAAGATATGGACATTGTTATTGTTGATGCTGGACTTCTTATTTACTCATTATATGAAACCGACACAACACTGGAGGATGTGGGCCAAGAACTTGGTCTTGATCTTTTGGGCGACATTCAGCCTATTAGAGCAATGACCTATCTTATCATTCGGAAGGCATTTGAATATAACTTGCCAAGGATTCATGGACTAGGCTATGTCGATTTCCTTTTAAACAATCTGAAGGAGTTCCAGGGCCGTTATGAAAATTCTCTTGCTTCCATCAGGAATCAACATCAAATAATTGAAAAGGAACTTGAGAGCTTGCAACCTTTCCTAAAGGCTGTTGCAGAAGAGCAACACAATAAGCTCGAGACCTTCCAAGATTATGCTACAGAACTGACTAGCAAAGCATATGAGGTGGAATTTGTAGTTGATGCTTATATAAGCAAAGAAGTTCCTAACTGGTGTCTCGAGCGTTGGCTCCTGGATATCATAGAGGAGATTACTCGTATCAAAGTAGAGGTGGCAGAGATTCAAGAAAAGAAAATGGTTGAGGATACAATGAACGCTAGCACAGCTCGTATGTCATCAAATATGGTAAGGACTCCAAGGATGAATATGAAGAAGTGGGGTTTGAAGATGTAATAGAGAAGTTAAGAGACCAACTAATGAAAGGAACCAAAGGGCGAGATGTTATCTCAATCGTCGGTAATGCCAGGACTAGGCAAGACAACTTTGGCCTACACACTCTACTCTGACAGATTTGTTGCTTCTCACTTTGACATTCGTGCGCAATGTTGTGTATCTCAGGTACATTCACGTAGGGACTTGTTATTGGAGATTTTACGTGATGCTACTAATGATCATCTAAACATAGAGAAAAACATGGTGATGAGTTAGCTGATGAGCTTCGTAAAACATTGTATTCCAAAAGATATCTTATCCTTATTGATGACGTGTGGGAAGCTAGTGCGTGGGATGATCTAATAGTTTGTTTTCAAGATGCCAATAATGGAAGTGGAATTATTCTAACAACACGAAACCATAACTACACTAGATTTCAAAGTGATCCCCTTTCACTTCGTATGTTTAATGATTTTGAAAGTTGGAAGTTGGAAGTTACTGTTAGACTAATAATAGCGACGCGAGAACAATATTAACGTACTTATCAATGTAGTGGAAGAATTGTTGAACTCATCACCGAAACAATTGCCCTAAACCGAACTTTGAATCACTAGGAAACAAAGTTAATCTTCCACCAATTAAATGTCCTTGCTTGTGTGTGTTTTTTTGTTGGAGAAGAAGATCGTCAGAGAAGAGAAAATTCTTACCGTACTTAGTTCTGTATTTTCTCCTTCACATAAATTGGCAGAGTAATAGCGGTTAAGGAAGATAACCCACCACTCACCCCTTTTTGCACGTTCAGTTTAGTGGGTGTTTGTGATTTAGTGGTGACTTCCCTTAAACTCTCTCCCTTATCTCTCCTAACCGGGTCGGGTCAGCCCACATGGAGAGACCCATGACCCATAATCCAACATCTCCCACTTCACTCATAGTGGGCTAGACCGATGTCTTTGACACACAGTTCATACTGGCAAATAGCTGGTGCGACCTGCGAGCATAAAGAGCTGAAAAATTCCAAAACCAATTAAAGGTTGTACTAAAGCTCTACGTAGAAATTCAATCACATATGGAAAAGATTCACTACTAGCATGGGGATATTATTTCCCGCAATACCCCAGACATCATTCGCTATTGCAGTAGCTACTTATTCGATCTCTCATCCTCGAAAGAGGTAAACTCGAGTTCTCATATAACATTGTATCCACAATTACACCCAATACCCTCATGGTAAGTGGTCGACCTATGAATACAAGTTAAATTACTAAATTTTAGTCGTCTTCCCTTTTTACTCGAATCTTTCCATTCCAAATCAACTGCTTTCCTAGACATGCACTGCATTGCCGAATCAATCATGGCTATTAGTGGCATACTAAAGTAGCAACACTGATTGGCATTTCAAGAGACAGTAAAAGGTCAAAGGGTATTTCAATAAAAGTTACTCTAACTTCTTTGGGATCTCACACAATGAAGAAGTAGGGATTCATTCTTCCATTATCCCATGGTCGATAGCACACGTCGTATGAAACACATGTCACGGTGTTCTCACCTTATATTGGCGTGTGTGTCTTATTGTTTTAATCTTCCAACACCGTACAAATCTTGGTCTAGACACTTTCAAGTGTCTAACCCGAGTTTCTCACTTCAATAATCCTCAAACCATCTTCTTAGAGAAACTCGTATCTGGCTTACAAAACAAGTCATAATCGAATAGTGAAATTCGTAAGCTGTCAAGAACGACCTCTACAAGTAAATATAACCCCGCATTGTCCAAGGTTCTATAAGGTCTCATCTCTTCACGATTCATAATGCAAGAGGCGATTGCTCGTGTGAGAGAGCCAACCTCGCGACTTGTTCGACACACTTTATCAACAAAACATTCATCACATGCATACGAGATATAAGAAAAAATTCAGGAGTCAAATATTGATGAGCATATTATAATACTAAAGTCATTTTACAATACATAAATATGTTCATATCCTTCACAAACCTAGAGCCATAACATGTTTCTCAAACAGGTCTCTAGATATCGCCTTTGTAAAAGGATCAGCTATCATGCTTTGCATAGGAATGTATTGTAAATTTATCTCTCCACTTGCTACCATGTATCTTACAAAGTTATACTTGATGTCAATGTGTTTGGTCTTGCTGTGATACTTAGGATCTTTTGTATATGCAATAGCCGCTTGACTATCACAATATAGAGTCATGGGACCCTGAGAGTTCTTTGTAATATTCAAATGCTCAAAGAATCTCTTCAACCAAACAGCTTCTTGTACTGCAGACGCACAAGCCACGAACTCAACTTCCATTGTTGAAAGGGCTGTGCAGGTTTGTTTCTTACTTTTCCATGATATAGCACCACCATTAAGTAAGAAGGCATAACCAGATGTTGATTTTCTATCATTCCGATCACCAGCCCAATCAGCATCTGTATATCCTCTCAAGTATAAATCATTTCCACTATAACATAGTGAATAATCTGCAGTTCCCTTCAGGTATCTGAAAATTCTCTTCACAGCTTTCCAATGATCTCTTCCAGGATTGGATTGATACCTACTAACCAGACCTACGGCATAACAAATGTCTGGGCGAGTACACATCATAGCGTACATCAGGCTCCCAACAACACTTGAATATGGAACTCGAGACATGTCTTCCTTTTCATTTTCAGTCTTGGGACACATTTCAATGCTTAAAGTTTCACCTTTTGCTATAGGAGTATCCATGGATTTGTAACTATTTATGCGAAAACGCTCCAAGATTTTCTTTATATAAGTTTCTTGAGATAGACCCAATAGCTTTTTGGAACGGTCTCTTTGGATCTTAACTCCAAGGATATAGTCTACCTCACCCATATCTTTCATGTCAAAAGACTTTGAAAGCCATGACTTGACAGTTTTTAAATACTCCAAATTAATTTCGGCCTATAAAATATTGTCCACATAAAGAGAAAGAATTACAAACATCCCATTGGACTTTTTCACATAAATGCAATGGTCTTCATTGATCATGGTGAAATCATATGAGATCACCTCCTTCTGAAATCTCAAATACCATTGCCTTGAAGATTGCTTCAGACCATAAATAGATCTTTTCAATTTACATACCTTCTTTTCTTGGCCTTTAATGATGAAACCTACAGGTTGTTCCATGTAGATTTATTCGTTCAGTTCTCCATTGAGAAAAGCTGTCTTCACGTCCATTTGATGTAATTCCAAATCCAAGCATGCAAAATAGCCAAAAGTAAGCGAATTGAGGTAAACTTCACAACTGGTGAAAATGTTTCCTTATAATTTATTCATGCTTCTTGAGTAAAGCATTTTGCCACCAATCGTGCTTTGTATCTTTCTATTGACCCATCCGCTTTGTGTTTAACTTTGAGAACCCATTTTTCCCAATGGCTCTACGCCTAGGCGGAAGGTCAACTAGATCTCAGACTTTGTTGATTTTCATGGACTCTAATTCTTCTTTCATTGCTTTCATCCACTCATCTTTTCCAGGGCTTGATAAAGCCTCAGTCACAGACTTTGGCTCATCCATTTCTGTCGGAGATACCAAGAAAATATAATCCTCAATTTCATAAGTATGTTTGGGTATATTTTTCCTGGCACCCTTTCGTAGTTGAAATTCAGGTTCGTCAGAAGGATTTTGGGATTGAGAGTTCCCACTCCCACTGGGATAAAGAATAAGATCTTGATCAATTTGATTATCAACTATGTCATAAGACACTTGCTGACTATCTGAGTTCAACATTTCATAAAGAGGCTCATTATTCTTTACCTCGCCCTTTTTCGGAAAATCATTTTCCAGAAATGTGACATCTCGTGATTCAATCTCACTAACACTTCCATCCTCTACTTCACCAATGAACACATACCCTTTGGAGTGTCCTGAATATCTTATAAAGATACATTTCTTGCCTTTTGGACCTAATTTACCAAACTTGCTAAAAGAATCTTTTACATATGCATCACAACCCCAAGGTCATAAATCCTTTAAGTATGGTTTATGACCAGTCCATAGCTCATAAGGAGTGGAAGAAACTGATTTAGAAGGCACTTTGTTCAATATGTAAGTTGCAGTCAATAACGCATCTCCCCAAAAGAAGATAGGTAAATTTATGCTACACCATTTTGTTGAGGTGTGTATGGAATAGTTAACTGTCTGGTGATTCCGTTTTCATTGCACAATTCTTCAAATTCTTTTGAAAGATATTCACGCCCTCTATCAGTTCTTAGGGTCTTAATCCTTTTGTCTAATTGATTCTCAACTTCATTCAAATATTTCTTAAAGCATTCAAGTGCTTCAGATTTATGAGAAACCAAATAGACATAACCAAAGTGCGTGAAATCATCAATGAATGTAATGAAATATAAAGCACCAGACCTATCCCTCACATTCATTGGACCACAGATATCAGAATGAATTAATTGCAATGGAAAATCGGCTCTTTTAGCCTTTCCAAATGGCTTACGTGTAATCTTTCCGGCAAGACAATTTTCACAAGTTGGTATTTTAATTTTAGAGAAAGAACCCAAATGTCCTTCCTTAGCCAATTTATTCATTCGATCCTGCCTTATGTAACCTAATCTTGCATGCCATGTAATAACATCAACATCATTGTTACTAGAATAACATGCCATAACACAACAGTCAACATAATAGTTATATGTAGAAGGATTACAGTCTAACACAATAAAACCATCATAACGATGTCCAAAACCATAAAAAACATTGTCTTGAGTAATTCTAAGACCACTGCGACTAAAGTTCAAATTGAAATCTAAATCTAGAAGAACAAACACAGAGACTAAGTTTCGTCGAATCTCTAGAACATAAAGGATCAAATTGAAAATGCATCTCTTAGTGCTCACATGGTCGGTGGCCCCTAAGTCTACAATCCACATAGGATAAGATTCAGTTAGTAAAACAGTGTTAGAAACATATATAGCACTAAGAGATGCATTTTTAAATGCTACCTTTTTCGGCTCAGTGCACTCACGAGCAAAATGCCCTAGAACTTGGCAATTGTAGCATTTCATCTTGCTCTTGTCTTTCTTCTTATAGAACCTTTTCCTTTCTTGAAATGTGGCTTGTTTCTTTTCTTGACTCCGGTCTCCTTACCCTTTCCATCATTTTTCCAGTTTCTCTTGCGCTTGAAGCTTGATCTCTTTGTACCACTTGATTCTGTCACAAAGGCATTAGGTACAGCTTTAGCAGCACCAAGCCACTCGTCTTCAAGCTCCACATGACGGGCAACATCAACAAAAGTTTTGATGCTATCATTGTGGGTCAAGTTAACCTTCGGATGTTCCCAATTATTGGGAAGAGACCGAATCACTGCCTGAACCTGCTGCTCGTCAGAGAGAACATGGCCAGCACCTTTGAGTTGAGCAATCATATTTGACATCACTCTTAGGTGTTGTTTGACATTGTGATCATGACGCTTTTTATACGTGTCAAACTTGATTGTCAACTGTCGAAGGCGAGTCGCAATTGTACCCCATATGCCTCTCTTAAATGTGCCCATATGGCTTGAGCAGTAAGAAATTGCTCACATTCATGGATGAGATCATCACTAACAGAACTTACAATAATTCCACGTGCAGTGGAATCTTTCTTCTTCCAAATATTGTAAGTTTCCATATCCCTCCTGTGTGGGGCAGTGTTACCCTTCTCTGGGTGACTCATAGCATGGTTAATACTTTCAAGAGCATCTTGCTCTTCGAGTACATACCACATCTTATGACTCCAGATGTCGTAATTTTCACTATTCATCTTGTCACCCTTGTTCAAGTCAGCAATGATACTTTTCGATGCCATGTCTGTTATTATAGACAATATTACAAGTTTAAATCATCAATATATACTTCATTTAATTTATGCATGTGATTACACACTCAAGTAAATTAATTATAATATTAATTCTACATTTAGTATAGAATCAAACGGTCACTATGTTTCCATTTATCATCTATATCTAAATATTTTAATTAATATTAAAATCACTTCTTAGTGTGTACTTTATTTCAAGTCTCAATCCATTACAAAAAAAATAATAATAATAAACAATGTATGTAACTGGTAATACAAATAACATAATATAAATTTCATTAAGATAAACACATAATAACATTTACATGTTTGCCAGTACATCCATATACCAATCGAACACTAACTCTTGCTCATATACGCAAAAAGGTGCATTAGGCCAAACATCATAATAAATTTCAGTTAAAATTTCACCTCAAGGCTCTCGAAGAGAGTCTGCTAAAATAGCTAATGCTTCCCAATCAGTAATTTCTACGTAATTAGCCAATTCAGCTCTTTTTATCTTAAAAAGGTGTACATGTTCAGGAACAGAAACATCAGGGTCTATTTTAAATTCCCTAAGTTTCTTTTCTCTTTCCCTTCGTTCAGCCCTTCGACCCTTAACTCATTCTGTCTTGCCCTTGGGACATTTCTGATGACTTCAGGCTCCGAGTCTGAATTATTATGGAAATAAGTCCTGCGACGACGTACCCTTCTACGTTGTCCCGTTCCTTGACTTCGAAAACTCCCATTTGGAGTAATTCGAACTTATCCCTGTTCAACCATATCTGAAATAGGACTAAGAAAATAATAAGAATGGGTCCAACAACTCAATATGACAACATATATCACAATTACTTATAGAAGGATATTAACTGAGGCATCAGGACTAAACCAATTTTAATTCAGTGAAACAGACAATGTTTCTTTCTTAGAATATAGGGTGCAAGTCTTCCAGAAGTGACTCACTAAAATACTGAAGCCACACAATATTTCATTAAGTACAGAAGATCTCTAACAAACCATAACTATTTTGTTGTAAACAAACAAAATCTATGTCACTTATTTTGACTTCCACACATGCATTATAAAAGGAGAAACATTATTGATTAAGTGGGAAAATTCTAAGAAAGAGACAGTAACAGTACCATTAAATACAATAATATTCAAGAGTTATTGTCTTGAACAAAACATCCATGTCTTTTATATGGTACGGTAATCGAGGAAATTATTACACCGATATTTTCAAGGAAAATCATGTAAGCATTCAGAAGACAATTATATTGGCTTTTTTTATTTTTATTTGTCGTTGATGTAGAGCCAATAATATGAAAGAGCCGCTGTAAAGAAAATTCTTTTTCTTTCTAAGTTGTCTCTATCTTGGCTGAAACATGTTCAAGCTTTTACAAAAGTATATTTCTTTTTCTTAAAAGTTGTTCTTGTTTTAATGAGACAAGACATTGATTGAACTTCTACAGCGCACAACAAAAAAATTTACGGCGCACAAAAATACAGCGCCTTATTCAAGCAACGGTTATCGGTTATGAAGTATATATGATGGTGGCAGCAACTAGGAATAAACTACCAGGCTCATATGCCAATGTTAGACTAATAATAGCGGGGGCGAGAACAATATTAACGTATCTGTTAACGCAGCGAAAAAATTGTTGAACTCACCACCGAAACAATTGTCTCAAACCGCACTTTGAATTACTAGGAAACAAAGTTAACCTAAATATCATTGCTTGTGTGTGTTTTTTGTTAGAGAAGAAGAGAGTCAGAGAAGAAAAAATACTTAGTTCTGTATTTTCTCCTTCACATAAATAGACAGAGTAATAGCAGTTAAGGAAGAAAACCCACCACTCACCTCTTTTTACACGTTCAATTTAATGGGTGTTTGTGGTTTAACGGTAACTTCCCTTAACCTCTCTCCCTTATCTCTCCTAATCGGGTCGGGTCAGTCCACATGGAGCGACCCATGACCCATAATCCAACAGTTACTCGAAAAAAAAGTGTTTGGGGAAGACAGCTGCCCTCCTCTCCTAATGAATATTGGGCAACAAATAACAAAAAAGTGTGGTCAGTTACCTCTTTCACTGGTAGAGACGGAGCAGAAAGCAGAATGTTGGGAAGAAATAGCCAACAATTTAGGTCCCCATATTCACAGTTACTCGAGGGTCATTATAGAACAAAGTTATCATATTTTACCCTATCATTTGCGGTATTGCTTTCTTTACTTCGGAGCGTTTCTAGAGGACAGTGTTACAAAGTAAACATGGTTGTGGATCTCCGAAGGATTTGTAAAAAGTCATGAAGGCAAGAGTTTGAAGGATATAGCCGAAGATTATTTGGAGAGTCTTATTGGAAGAAATCTAGTGATGGGAACTAAGAGGAGTTCTGGAGGTAAGATCAAAACTTGTCACATTCATGACCTATGCCATGATTTCTGCTAGGAGAGAGCAATAGAAGAGAATCTTCTCTTATGGATAAAACGGTAATACCCTAATTAATGATACTCTTGTGGTTCAGTTAATTATGTATTTAAGTTGAATTTGGCAATTAATCTTATATTTTTACTAATTTCTATATTCACAGGGAGCGAAATGCCAATCCTTCTTCCTGCATTTACTCTCACAAGCAACTCGCTCATTGCATATCCTTTTATAGTGAAGAGTATTTTATTGGAGAATGGAGCCCGTCATATTCGCTTGTTGGCTCTGTACTTATGCTTGATGATTGCCTTACATTTAACCAAGTCTCCCTTTATGTTGCACAGCTTCAAGTTTCTAAAAGTTTTGAATTTGGAGTTCACTAAGATTGATTCTTTCCCAACTGATCTACTTTACTTGAGGTATTTTTCTGCATACATTAGCGGGGTTCCGTCATCCATATCCAATCTTTGGAATCTTGAAACTTTGATTTTGAAATATGGAGGACACTTGTACCCATTACAGTTTGGAAGATGGTTAAGTTGAGACATTTTTATAACATACAAGGCAGCTTGGATATGAAAAATGCAGAAGGATTACTTGAGAACTTTGCAAAACTTAGTGATCTAGAAATTCATTCCACTGTATATTTCTCTTCTGTCGAGGATGTGGATTTCGTTTTGAGAAGAACACCTACTCTTAGGAATCTGAGATGCATATTCAAAGTTGTTGGCAACAGCTTTCAGTACCATGTACTGAATTTTCCAACACGACTTGAAACACTGAAGATTCATTCAGGTGCGGTTTCCCCTAGACCCATTCCCTTTTACATCTCTGCAACAAATCTCAAAAGCATGACACTATCCAAGTTTTACCTAAATGCTCAGCAATTATCAGAAATTGCTCGGCTTCAGAACCTTCAGGTACTCAAACTGAAGCTCATTAGGTTTGACAATGAGGAATGGAAAGTGAGCAATGGCGAGTTCCCTCAACTCAAAGTCTTGAAACTACAAGATTTATATTTTCTCTTAGAAGAATGGACTGTCGCCGAGGATGCCTTTCCTAACCTTGAACGATTGGTTTTGCGTGAATGCAAAAAAACTTAAGGAGATCCCTTCTAGTTTTGGAGACAAAAGTTCTTGAAATAGAAGTTCGATGAATTAAAAAGATGGAACTTTTTAGCTATGAAAGTTAGATAAACTCATCAAGCACAACAAAAGACCTAGTATAATTTCATGGGTGGGGTTAGGGGAGGATAGTGTGTACGTAGAAGGTAAAGTGACTATTTTTGATATACCCTTGGCTCAAAGAGAGATATAAAGAAAGCAGTAGCAACAAGCAATAACAACAAGATAATAAGAAAAGGAATCGAAAGAAACAACATGTAATAATAGAAATCTAAGAATAATACAAGACTAACCCTAGTACTGCTAGTATGGAAAAGAAAAATGTTAGACTATTTACTAACCTTTTACCCTAATTTTCGACCTCTATACCCTCCTAGTAAAAGTCACGTCCCTGGTAAGCTGAAGCAACGCCATATAATATCTAATCACCTCTCCTCATTACTTCTTTGGCCTACCTCTACCTCTTCTCGATCACGTTTTGACCCTATTCCGTTTGGAATTTGGAAAAACGTAAAACATAAAAGTTGTAGAACTTTGAGTTATCTTTCCAACCATATATTATATAGCCCAAATGGATTTCGGATCAAAAAGTTATGTCCATTTTACTAGACAGTGCACAATTTGCCTCCTCGAGTCTTCGTTTGTTCTCAACTATCAAATTTGACCCTCGAACACGATCCCGACTTAATTCCTTGAGCTTTTAATCAGATTTCAAGCTCCAAGTCACTTAAATTCATTCCATAACATCTATATAGCTCGGAATCACTCCTACAAGGCATAAAATACACCGTTAGTGCAAAACACTAGCGATTAAAGTTCAAACTCAATTAAAGTGCAGTAAACTAGAGTGTAATAAGCGACTAAAATACGTAATTATAGCCTATCATCAGTTTTGTAGCTCTAAATATTCAGGACATGAATTAACTGATTGGGGTTTTCTTTTTCAACAGAGCAAAAAGAGTTTGTAGCTGGAGCAATTTGGAAGATCACTATGTAAAAATAAAAATTATTAGTTGATTCCTTAATAAATTCTGTGAAATTGTCTGCCAGTTGCATTTGTTGATAGCTACATTTCAAATATTAATGTTATGTAAATTCAATTTCCTGAAGCACATTTAACAGCAAAAAAGCATACCTGTATTGTGGTGACATTTAATTGTCAGTTGAAAACATATCAGACAAACAAATTAAGAGCAGCTAATGTGTTAGATGAACTTATCCCACCGAGTGTCTGGCTGTAGTCGATGGAAAATTGAACTCACCCTTTCTCTACTATGTAGTCAGTATCTGTGACTTTGTCATGCTCTGTTGAGAATTTGTCATTTCACAAAAAAAATATATATATTGTAAGTTTACCTATGGTACATCTTACGCGTGAAAAGACTTGTTAGACTCTTAAAACAGACATTTGTGGGCGAATAATAAGTTGGATAGCAGCCTTAATCAATTAGATATCTTCTTTAATGATTTGATATCTATGTTGTTCGGACTCTCTGAAATGTCGCTGGATGCGTGTCGGATCCTCCAAAAGTAGTATATTTTTGAAGGATCCAACATGAATAAGGCAGCATTTTGGAGAGTCCAAACAACATATTTTCAATAGCCACGACACTTTTGAAACATGATACATTAGGACATTTTGATGGTAGAGGTACAGCTTCCCAAGCGTCTTTTCTATCACGTCCCTTCTCTTTAACTATGAATCCTAATTCTTCTGTAAATATGCCTTAGATTCAGGTAAATATAGTGTCTGTCGTCTGCAAAATTACTATATAGCTCTTTCTGCTTATCTGTCTTGGCTCTCACCTGCATTGTGCTTGCAGCTCTTTAAAGCATTCTTCTTGAGTCAGAACTCCATATCAAATAGAGAGCATGCCTGCTTTGGTATAAGAATGGAACCATTAATAAATATTTGATAATTCATTTTGCCAAGTTTTGCTGGTACACTGCTGGGATCGTATTATACTCCCTCCGTTCACTTTGGACTTTTTACACCCTTAAGAAATAATAATTATAATATGTATCTTATCATGTAACCTCTAATAATGATAGGATTTTAAAAACTCTTGGAGATAATTTTTGGAATGAGTAGTTAATGATAAGAGTAAAAAACAAAAAAATTGGCTTTCTCTTGATTTGCTGAAATAGATAAGTAAAAGTGAAAATGTATTTTTAGTATAGTGAACAAGTAAAAATGAACGGATGGAGTACAACAACAAAGTCCCTATTAATTCATACCTTCAGTATGTCATCCCCTATCCCTCCCTTACTCGCTTATGCACATCTTACAAAGTAGATGGAAGAATGCACGGGAGAAAAAGTTATTTATTAACAATCATACAATGAGTCCTATATATAATACATAATCTACTCTTACTATACATGGGACTAAGACATATTCTACTCCTAATATTGTGATGACCTAAAAGGGTCATCTCGTATATTCTATCTAATTCTGTGTTCCGAGGTCGTGAAAACCTCCTTCTATCTCACCTCGATTTGCATGCGCAGCCCGGACGTGTAGCCGGGAAGCCCTTATCTGAAAATTGATTAAAAAAAATGATAATTTTGTATTAGAAATTTGAATAAATTTGACTTCAGTCAACGTTTTTGGTAAACGGACTCGGACCCGTGATTTGACGGTCCTGGAGGGTCCGTAGAAAAATATGGGACTTGGGCGTATGCACGGAATCGAATTCCGAGGTCCCAAGTCCGAGAAATGAATTTTTAAAGAAAATTATTTTCTGAAAAATATAAAGGTTTTTGAAAATGAAATGTTATGTGAAAACTATGGTATCGGGCCCGTATCATGGTTCCGGAGCCCGGTACAAGTTCGATATGCCTTATATATGCTATCTGTGAAATTTGGTAAGAAACGGGCTTAGTTTGACGTGGTTCGGACCTTAAATGCAAAAATTGATGTTTAAAGAAGTCTTGAGAAATTTCATTGATTTTGAGGTTTAATTCGATGATTATGATGTTATTTTGGTATTTTGATTACTCGGATAAGTCCGTAGGATGTTTTTGAGGTTGTGTGTATATTTGATTTTGAGCCTCGAGGGCTCGGGTGTGTTTCAGATAGGGTTCGAGTCTATTTTCTCTCATTTTCCCCTGTTGTTTCTGCCATCTGGTGTCCCCTTCTATGCGATCGCATAGACAAATCCGCGATCGCATAGTGTAAAATGGACCAGCCCATTTTTCCTTAACTGCGATCGCACAAGTAGGCTCGTGATCGCGGAAGTCTATTTTTCCCTTCTCCATGTTCGCAATCACATTGTCGCGAACGCGTAATGCTAGTGGGTCAGCAGCAAAATTCCTTTTATGCGATCGCAGTGTTCTCCTCGCGATCTCATAGAACATTCCTGTAGCCAGTGATATTTTTCTCTACGCGATCGCGCCTCGGTCCCCGCGGTCGCGATGTTTTAAAAACCTGGGCAGATTATAAGTTTCCAAAATCTAGGGTTTCACCATTTTAAACATATTTTGACTTCTAGAACTCGATTTTGGGCGATTCTTTGAGGGTTTTTCATACAAATCGAATGGGTAAGTGTTCTTCCACTAGAATTTAATATATTTCATGAATTAGTTCTTGTTTTTATTTTTTAAATTGTGTTTTGGGTTGAGGGGATTGTGGGTTTTGAAAGAAAACTTCAAAAATGAAAATTCATTATTTGAATGACCAAATGTTATCGGAATTGGATAAATTTAGTATGGGTGAACTCATATCGGAATGGGAAGTTTAAATTTATAAAATTTGTCCGGTTCCGAGGAGCGGGCCCGGGGGTCGACTTTTAGGTAGATTTTTATAAATTTGCAAAGATTGAAACTTTATTATTCGGAATCGTTCCTTATACGTTTTATATGTATTTTGAAGTTGTTTTAGTTGATTTTGAGCCGCCCGGAGGTCTTCTCGCCCGAGAAGTCTATTTTTGAGTACCTGGTTGTCATCTTTGAGGTAAGTATCTTGCCTAACCTTGTGTGGGGGAACTACCCCTTAAGATTGAGTCTTCTATGTTTGTAGTCCGCGTACACGAGGTGACGAGTGTGTACTCGAACTTATTTGCAAATAGATTTTCCTTTAGGGATCTTTGGGTCCTTATGTTCCCCGTATATGAATTGAACTTGTTATATCTGAATTTCTGATTTCTAATCTCATCTCCTCCTGTTCAAGTTAGAAGTACTTGCCTAGCATTCCTTGTTTCTTATATGATCTTAATTGACTTAAATGAAGACTGTATTTTTCTTACTGTTATGCTATATCTTCCTTCATATGCTGCCTATTTACTGAGCATTGTTCAAACTAAGTTTATTCGGTGAAGCTAATTGTCTAAGTGAGATTGGTTATAGCTGATTCCCTTGCCGGGATGATTTGGTTTCTTGGTTGCGAACTTGAATGTATAGAATCGTTGCTATATTTGTCTTGTATTCCCCTCGTTATGTTGTTCTCTCTTTGTGCTTGGCATTCCTCTCAGTGTCTACTTCTTATGAGCGAGTTGTTACCACTTTTGTGATTTAAGCCTTTGTATTGATTTGGTCATCGCACGTGGTAATCGGCCTTGTGTGCTTTCGCGGCGATTGTGGCAATATATGTTGTTTCTGTCGCATTCTAGTGGTTTTTCCTCAGTGGCTGCATTGCATATTTAAATTAGGACTACGGACAGAGATCCGAGAGCTTTCCCCCTGTACTGCATTGCATTTTTAAATCGAAACTACGGACAGAGATCCGAGAGCTTTCCCCCTGTAATGCATCACATATTTAAATTGGGACTACAGACAGAGATCCAGGAGCTTTCCCCCTGTGCTGCATCGCATATTTAAATTGGGACTACGGACAGAGATCCGGGAGCTTTCCCCCTGTACTGCATTACATGACAAATTCTGAGTGGCGGACTGAGTTCTGGTAGTTTTATGATTGAGGAGATTTGGGTCGAAAGGCATAAATATATATATTGAAAAGTATAGCTGAAAAGCAATTCTATCTAGGAAAAGTTATGTCTAAAGGACTTCTTTTTCGAAAGTATATTTGAAAAGCATTTGTCTTGCAGAATAATGATATTTGAAAGAGGAGTACTTGGGAAAATATATTTTGAACATCACGTATTTGATGATATTTGAAAAAGCAGTACTTGGGAAAAATATATTTTGAACATCACGTATTTGATGATATTTGAAAGAGTAGTATTTGGGAAAATATATTTTGAACATCACGTATTTGATGATATTTGAGAGGGCAGTACTTGGGAAAATATATTTTGAACATTACATATTTTGATGATTTTTGAAAGAGCAGTACTTGGAAAAATATATTTGAACATCACGTATTTTGATGATATTTGAAAGAGCAGTATTTGGAAAAGTATATTTGAACACCACGTACTTTGAAAAGACTATGTTGTTAAGATTTCTGTTGATAAAATATATAAATATACATTCAGCGAAAGTATATTTCAAAGAAGAAATTTCTCTATCCCGAAATGATTATATCTTTAAATCTTTCAAAACAAACTCACGATTTAAAGGTTTTCACTAGAAGGTTGACCAGTTTTATTGAGTTTATTTGTCCAAGGTATGACGTAGATGAATTGATGCAGTGCTGAGTTGCTAGTGTTTTTATTGGATTGTGATTCTCTCCAATTGGATTGAATTCTTTCCATTCTCTTTGCGTATTTCTATTATGCTGTCTGTTGATTGTAATTATTGAATTGCCTTCCGTATTATTCGACCGTATCGTTAATTATATTGAAAAAACAAATCTTTAGATAGATATTATGTTTCGGTCTTTCATATATTTGTGCCTTTTTTACTTATTAGACCGGTGGTGTCTTGACTAGTCCTCATTACTACTTCACCGAGGTTAGTCTTGATACTTACTGGGCACCGCTGTGGTGTGCTCATACTACACTTCTGCACATTTTTATGTGCAGCTTCAGGTTATTGTTATTGGTAGCTGCACAAATCATTGTTGAGGAGACTCAAGGTAACCTGTTGCTGCGTTCGCAGGCTTCGGAGTCACCTTCCTGTTTTCTTTCTATTCAACTGTACTTACTTATTCCTCGACAGTTGTATTTAGATTTGATAGAAAGATTTTCGTAGATCTTATGACTTGTATTTACCGTGTTTTGGAAAATTGTAAACTCTGTCAAGAATTATATTTCAAAATTTTTAAAATTCCTTTATTATTGTTGTTGTTCAGTGGAAATGTTAGGCTTACGTAGTCCCTAAGACTAGGTGCCATCACGATACCCAACAGAGGAAAATTTGGGTCGTGACAAGTTGGTATCAAAGCTCTAGGTTCATAAATGCTACGAGTCATAAGCGGGTTTGGTAGAGTCTTACGGATCGGTACGGAGACGTCTGTACTTATCTTCGAGAGGCTATAGGACTATCAGGACAATTTCACTTCCTTCATTCCTATCGTGCGAGTTCATTGATTTTGAAGTTTGAAATGATCGTTCCATTATCTCACCAATGGTGAGGGCACGAGCGGCGGTTCCAGATGATGTTACCCCGAAGAAAATGTCGCAAGGGTCAGAGGCAGAGGCCAACGAGGAGCACGTGTCGCAGTTAAGATGCCTACCAGAGCAGCCGTTGAGGAGTCGCCAGTATTCCTAGTTAGGGGAGAGGTACTGGGGGTGCTTGTTGCTCCCCCGGACTTTAGAAGACCGGAGTGCAGTTTTGAGTACAATTGGTCCATCGGCTCAGCAGGGTTGATTCTAGTGCACCAGTTGCTTCACAGATCAGGGGAGGAGTTCAGACCCCCACCGTCTACACTCCAAAGCAGCGAGATCACATTGGTCAAGTTCTCGTTGTCATGGCAGCACGACATGTGGTTTCAGTTCAGCCCGTGGTTAGGACAACAACATCGGAGGTAGAGCACCTTGGGATTTAGAGGTACTGGAAGTACCACCCTTCTATCTTTCAGTGGATTGGCGCGGGTAATGCCCAGGGTTTTCTGGAGGAGTGCCACCATATTCTTCGTACTTCGAGTATTATGGAGACGAGCGGGATTGCTTTTGTCACGCCTCAGGCCCAGAGTAGTGATTGATCAGTGGTGGCGGCATATGAGTTGGGGTAGCCTGGCCGAGTTAGCTTTACTAGCATGGATTCAGTTTTCCAAGATGTTTTGAGGGAGGTTGCACCTCAGTTCCGCCGGGATGTACAACGCACGGAATTTGAGCAGTTGCGTGAGGGTGCTATGTCACCATTGGAGTACGCCGTCAGATTCAGTGAGTTGGCCAGATATACACCTCACTTAGTTGCTTCAGTTAGTAGGCGAGTCCGTAGATTCATTGAGGGACTTAGGCACGGTAGAGAATCTTGGGTCAACCAGTTCAATTGCATTACCAGCTTCGCATGAGAGCGTTTCAGATACTCATGGGTATCAGAGGATCCGTATCGTATGTTTCCCATAGACACATCGATAGAGAGATTGTTTTCAGTGTGGAGATGTTAGCCATAGGGTGAGAGATTGCTTCAGGATTCAGGTGGGAGAGTTATGGCAGGGTGTTCAGGTGGATAGAAGGCGCCTAAGAGGGGGAGGCCCGACCTGTTGATGTGTTGCATATAGCAGGCTAAAGACCGTCGTGTCAGATATCATCACCCAGGTATGGCTTGATGTGCTAAAGTGGGGTACCATTGTATCTCACTATAGTCCTGTTGGTCAGGACGAGTTCCCATTATTTGTTGTCTCATTATGAGTGAGTTTCATGTATTGCACTCTATTTTTGTGCTTGCTTCTGTTGGGAGATTCTACGAGTAGTAGCCGTGTCTATCATTGTTTTATTCATCCTTGCTAGTGGTGAAACTGGAAGTGAGTCCATGTCGTCCTTCGTGGTAAGCTTTATGTGATTCTCCTGAGTATTTTGTTTTCGAGCTGTGATTGGATACTCCATTGAGATGTGAGTAAGTGAGCTCTATGATTTTGTTAGCCGAGGTGAATTAGCAGGAGATCTCTATCGGTATTATATATATTCGACATGTGTCTTAGAGTGAGGGAGAGACCCTCGTGATTCGTTGTGATTTGATATGTTTGGACCGGGCTGAGTACCCGCGGTGAAATTTTTATCAGGATGGCTTCCTTGTGATTTGTTCATATGCTTTGCTTCTCTCTTGTTATATTGCTTTTGGTAAGTCAGTACTGATAGAGAGTTATGCATATGGGCTTGTTTGATAGTACCTTTATATGCTTCTATCTTTCATACTCAGCCATTTCGTTATGTGCTTCTTTAGTTCAGTTTGCGGGATGTGTGCCCGGTGGTGTTAGCTGTGACTCAGTGATTCGGGTGTCTACTGATGAGGTCTTCGTGTTATTGCATCATTATCGATATTATGGGATTTGGAAACAGAGAGTTCTTCCATATGTGGGACTAATTGCCAATGTTGAGTTGATTTCGGGCAGTTATGGTGATCGAAAGTGCTATTGAGCCTATGTATGAGGTGCTATGTTGTGTGGCCGTGCCTTATGAGCGTATACCTGAGTTGATGCAGCTGGTTGAGGCTAATGCCGGACATGGATTTAGAATTGGGTCTTTTGGAAATGAGTAGAAAGTGAGGAATTGAGGTATGAGGCTTATCGATGATGATGAAAAAGATATATGGTAGTTGTGATGGTGTCATCAGGCTTATGTAGGATGGGGTGACGTGGGATCACCTGCGGGTTTGTGTTGGAAATGCGCAATCAGTGATTGGGCGAGTTCAAAGTGAATCTTAGCACGTTCGAGGACGAACGTTTATTTAAGAGGGGGAGATTGTGATGACCCAAAAGGGTCATCTCGTATATTCTATCTAATTCTATGTTCTGAGATCGTGAAAACCTGACGTAGATGAATTGATGCATTGCTGAGTTGCTAGTATTTTTATTGGATTGTGATTCTCGCCAATTGGATTGCATTCTTTCCATTCTCTTTGCGTATTTCTATTATGCTGTCCGTTGATTGCAATTATTGAATTGCCTTCCGTATTATTCGATCGTATCATTAATTATATTGAAAAAAAAAATCTTTAGATAGATATTATGTTTCGGTCTTTCATACATTTGTGCCTTTTTTACTTATTAGACCGGTGGTGTCTTGACTAGTCCTCGTCACTACTTCACCGAGGTTAGTCTTGATACTTACTGAGCACCGCTGTGGTGTGCTCATACTACACTTCTACACATTTTTGTGTGCAGCTTCAGGTTATTGTTGTTGGTAGCTGCGCAGATCATTGCTGAGGAGACTCAAGGTAACCTGCTGCTGCGTTCGCAGGCTTCGGAGTCACCTTCTTGTTTTCTTTCTATTCAACTGTACTTATTTATTCCTAGACAGTTGTATTTAGATTTGATAGAAAGATTTTCGTAGATCTTATGACTTGTATTACCGGGTTTTGGAAAATTGTAAACTCTGTCAAGAATTCTATTTCGAAATTTTTAAATTTCCTTTATTATTGTTGTTGTTCAGTAGAAATGTTAGGCTTACCTAGTCCCTAAGATTATGTGCCATCACGATATCCAACGGAGGGAAATTTGAGTCGTGACAAATACATATGAAACTAGGACTATTTACACATAACTATCTAACAATAGACTTTGTTAATTCCCGAAAATTTTATTCTATGCAGTTTGTCTCTTCAGAATTAATCTGTGTAAACTAATAAATTGGAACGATTAAGCGAGTTACTTAGAGATGAGCTGAATCAGATAACCAACTGAACCAGTCAATCAGAAACCTGTAACATTTATCTTCCAGAATGACTTGTGTAGATTCCTTTTAAAATGCTACCAATGAGTATATCAGTATATATATAAGAATTTACTAATGTATATGAATGGATATTGTCTTTTGACTTATAGAAAACTATTTATCAAGTTCAAAAGAAGATAATTACAGTTAAAAACATTTTCAGACGCAATCACACAACATATTTCAGAAAAGGAACATACTTATTTTGCCAATACTGTAGTAATTTTTAAGTCACTGTCTAGCATTGAATTTTGTTAGATAATGAACGTAGACATAATCCGAATGTAGACATATTCTTATGTAATATACATAGCTACTATAATTATAGGGATTCACAACAGATTTCTTTATAGGATTTTCTTTTTGATTCTTTCCATAGTTAGGGCTCTATGTACATGTATATATACTTGTTACTTCTTGAATACAACACAAGAGAGATTTCTCTATTGTCTTTGTACTTTACATGGTATCAGGGTAGGTCTACTGCTCGTTGGAGTTGAGTCGAATCTGCTGCCGGAAATTCCTTGGCCGGAAGCTAATCTGAGGTCTTTTTCACATTTCCAGTTGACTTGTGGTGGTTCTATGATCATAGAACAACATTTTGGCAAAGAACAACCTCAGACCAGATCTTATTCTCACTTTGTTTGGTCAAGTTTGAGTTTGATTTATTGGTTATTTGATTTCTTTAATTCTGTGATATTTTTCTTGGAGTTTGCTTGTGTGAGAAGCTTGCATCTTTATTTTTGACTCACTGTGGTGATCGATTAGTGACTTAATATTGTCAGTTGGGTCTTTCCTTATCAGAAATGTTGTTGGTCTCTAATTTTGTTTGAGTTGGGGACAAATTCGTTTGGTTCTCTGATTTGGTTGAGTGAATTATTAAAGTTGAATCCTATTCGATAGATTGTTGATTTCATAACTACCAGGATCTGTTTGGGTATCTTTTAGCTTCGGGAACCTCTGTTAGTTTAATCAGTTTGTTATTGAAAGAAAAAAAAAGATGGTAAAGAATAATAATGCAACTTCTAGTCCAACAATCTTGGTTTCAGATGAGTTTCTAAAATTCCTTCAATATCATAAATCAGTTAAGGATTCTTCTTCAGTTATCGCCTTTGTCGAGTCAGATAAAACATGTCTTATCACCTCTTCCAATAATTGGGTGATCGATTCAGGTGCCACAAATCACATGACAGGTAATCCAATTAATTTTTTCTAGCTTTCGCTCATATAAAGCACCCTCTCCTGTTACTGTAGCTGATGGATCAACTTGTAGCAGTGTTGGATCTGGGACTGTTAAACCAACTTCCTCTATTACCCTGTCATCTGTATTAAGTCTACCAAACTTAGCTTTAACTTGATTTCTGTTAGTAAAATGACCAAAGACCTTAATTGTTGTGTTGCATTCTTTCCCGATCATTGTTTGTTTCTAGATCTTAAGGCGATGCAGGTTATTGGTAAAGGATATTTATCTGGTGATCTCTATATTCTTGATGAATGAGAGCCACGGCCTATTGCATGCTCCAGTGTTATGTCTCCTTTCGAAGCACATTGTCGGTTGAGACATCCCTCTCTACCTTTGTTGAAGAAGCTGTGTCCTCAGATTCAGAATATTTCGTCATTGGATTGTGAGTCATGTCGATTTGCAAAACACCATCGCATCTCGTTAAGTCCAAGGGTTAATAAGCAAGCTGAGTCAGCTTTTGATTTAGTCCATTCTGACATTTAGGGACTATGTTCGGTTGTTTATAAAACTGGGCATAAGTATTTTGTCACTTGAATAGATGATTTTTCTCAAATGACTTGGATTTACTTTATTAAGAGACTCTCTGAAGTGTTTACTCACTTTTCTGCCTTTTGTGCTGAAGTCAAAACTCCATTCAATGCTTCGGTACATACTCTAAGGAGTGATAACGCTAAAGAATACATGTCAGAGTTATTTCAGTCCTACATGAGATAACATGGTATGTTACATCAGTCTTCATGCGTTGATATAGATACACCCTCTCAAAATGGAGTTGCTGAGAGGAAGAATAGGCATCTACTTGAGACAACTCGAGCACTTTTGTTCCAAATGAAGATGCCTAAACGGTTATGGGCTGATGCGGTTTCTACGACTTATTTTCTGATTAATCGGATGCCATCTACTGTGCTCGGTGGTAATGTGCCTTATAGTGTTCTTTTTCCGAACAAGTCATTATTTCCGGTGGAACCTAAGGTGTTTGGAAGCACATGTTATATTCGAGATGTTCGACCATCTCTTACCAAGTTGGACCCCAAGGCATTGAAGTGTGTTTTCTTGGGATATTCTCGCCTTCAGAAGAGGTATCATTGTTATACTATTGATCTTGGCAAATATTTAGTGTCAACTGATGTGGTATTTTTAGAGACTACACCATTCTTCTATGCACCTCCCGTTTCTACAAGCTAGAGGGAGTAAGATGAGTGGCTAGTATATCAGGTTACCCGTACTTTGAGAGAACAATCAGAAGATACTCTTCCATCTCCCAGTTCTGTTGTTGAGCATGAATCGACTATTGTGCCTTCAGTACCTGCTCCCACTATGTTAGCAAGACCTCCAATTGTTCAAGTTTATTCGCGTAGGCGAGAGACAAATGATACATGTCCCACACCAGTTCCTTCATCATCTGATCCTCTTTTGCCTGATCCTTCAGATAACCTTGACCTTCCTATTGCTCTTCGTAAAGGTACATGTACTTGCAAATCGACGTATTCTATTGCTAACTTTGTTTCCTATGACCACTTATCCTCTACGTCTAGATCTATGATTACTTCTCCAGACTCCATCTCCGTACCCAAAATAGTGAAGGAGGATTTGAGTCATCCCGGATGATCTGATGCAATGCTTGAGGAAATACATGCTTTAGAGGATAACCACACATAGGATCTGGTAGATCTACCAAAGGGAAAGAAACCAGTGGGATGCAAGTGGGTCTTTACAGTTAAAGTTAATCCAGATGGTTCTGTGGCAAGACTTAAGGCTAGACTTGTGGCTAAAGGGTATGCTCAAACTTATGGGGTGGATTATTCCAACACCTTATCCCCTGTTTCCAAACTCACTTCTGTTCGCTTATTTATTTCTCTAGCTGCATCCGAGAATTGGCCTTTACATCAGTTGGATATCAAGAATGCGTTCATTTACGGTGATCTTCAGGAGGAAGTGTATATGGAGCAACCACCCGGTTTTATTGCTCAGGAGGAGTATGGAAAGTCTGTCATTTGAAGAAGTCCTTGTATGGCTTGAAGCAGAGTCCACGAGCTTGGTTTGGCAAGTTCAGTGAGGTAGTTCAGGAGTTTGGGTTGAAAATGAGTAAGTGCGATCACTCAGTCTTCTATCAAAAATCAGTAGCTGGTACTATTCTCCTTGTTGTATATGTTGATGATATTGTTATCACAGGAAGTGACTATGCGCGGATTTCTTCCCTCAAGTCTTTTCTGCATACTTGGTTTCATACAAAGGACTTGGGTCAATTGAAATACTTTTTGGGAGAAGAAGTAAATAGAAGCAAGAAGGGAATTCTTTTGTCTCAGAGAAAGTACATTCTTGACTTGCTTGCAGAAACTGGAAAGTTGGCAGCTAAACCTTGTAGTACTCCAATGGTTCCTAATGTGCATCTCATTTAAGATGATGGTGATCCTTTTTGACGATCCCGAGAGATACAGGAGGTTAGTTGGGAATGAAACTACCTCACTGTGACTCGTCCAGATATTGGTTTTGCGGTAAGTGTTGTTAGCCAGTTTATGTGTGCACCAACGGTCAAACATTGTGCAACTTTGATACAGATTTTGGGTTACTTGAAAGGAGCTCCTGGACTTGGAATATTATATAGCAATCACAATCATACTCGTATTGAGTGTTTTGCAGATGCTGACTGGGCTGGATCGAAAATTGATAGAAGATCTACTACAGGTTATTGTGTCTTTGTTGGAGGAAACCTAGTATCCTGGAGGAGTAAGAAGCAAAGTGTTGTATCTCGATCTAGTGTAGAATCCGAGTATAGAGCTATGTCACAATCTACATGTGAGATTATGTGAATACATCATCTATTGACTGAAATTGGGTTAGAGCATCCAATACCAGCAAAACTCAGGTGTGACAATCAAGTTGTCCTCCATATTGCATCAAATCCGATGTATCATGAAAGAACTAAGCATATTGAGGTTGACTGTCATTTTATTTGTAAGAAGATTCAGGAGAACTTGATCTCCACGGGCTACGTAAAGACATGAGAGCAACCGACTGATTTGTTCAAAAGGCGTTGAATGGAATTCGAGTTGATTACCTTTGTAACAAGTTGGGCATGATCAATATCTATGCTCCAGCTTGAGGGGAGTGTTAGATAATGAATGTAGACATAATCTTATGTAATATACATAGCTAGCATAATTATAGCGATTCACAACATATTTATAAGATTTCCTTTTTGATTCTTTCCATAGTTAGGGCTTTATGTACTTGTATATATACTTATTACTTCTTGAATACAACACAAGAGAGATTTCTGTATAGTTTCTGTACTTTACAAATTCTAAAAGATTTGTGGCTTCTCCCTAGTGTCAAGAGGTCAAACTGATCTCATCAACCAATCACCATAAGCTGCAAATATTGAATATTATTCTAAACTGTTGACAAAGGAAGAAGGCGGGCAATTGCTTAAAGTCAACTATCCTTAACGTGACAATTGATAAGAACCATGCAGATTTCTCTAAAAAAATAGTTTATCAAAACTTATTGAGGGTCCACATTGACAAATAAATTTTCAAGCTGTCAGATCTGAAGCTTAAGTTGTTTTGCTTCTTCCTCTTCACAGTTCAAGTTCATTACAGTTTCTTCTAATCACAACTTTTGAGAGATGTCTTCCAACGAATATCTGTTTTCAAAGAATCGTCTTTTCGAAAGCCTACAACACCTTGATAATGGTTTCTACTTCCCCATAGCTTCCATAGGTTTAGTGAAGTTCTTTAAACGGGAATTCAAATTCCTGGATATTTTTCTCAGCTTGCATAGCTTCACAGATGAACCTGACATCATAGATCTCATTCAGAAAGTTGAAGCTCTGTTTCAAGATTCTCTACTTCACATTTCTAAAATCCCTACAACTTTGATTACTATGCCTCTGAGGTAGAAAACAAGATTTGGTTGAGTAAAATGGCAATAAGAGCCAAATACTCCTTTCCTAAGATATCATTAGTACCACTTCCAGCCAAATTTGTAACAGATTTCATTGATACTGTTGTGGAGAATCTTCGCGATCTAGTGAAGGTTGACGATCCCCATTACTCGCTTCTTTATGTTCTGGAAATGAAGGAACATATAGAAGATGTTCTAAAGGAATTGAAATTGCTGAAAACTTTCATCTGCTTTGTTTCAGAGAGGTCCATAGAGATTCAGAGCCAACCTCATGTCATTTTCTTAAATCTTATTTTAGCTGTGGCCGGCCACGTAACAATGCTTTCCTGGTTGTATTTAAAAGGCCCTGTCAGAGGGGGAAGACAAGACTTGGCTCCAGAGAAAATAAATACTTTGCTTTCTCATTTGTTGCAGATGAGGATTAAGCCCATACAACCGTGCATTCGCAAGATCTATGTTGATGTCCTGCAAGATTTAAAGGCGGGAATACAATCAGGATGTTATTTCAATATCCAAAATGAGTATTCAGCTGAAGTTGAAGCAACTTTGTGGAGACTATCCTACACAATTTGGTGGAGCTATCTACTCATAGTAACTCTAGTCAGAGAGTTGCTTTGAAGGATCATTTGTCAATGCTTCAGAAGATGCTCAACTTCTTGAGAGCCAACATCATCCATTTGTCGATACAAGATCTTCAATTTCTGCTTCGGGATATTGACATCGTGATTATTGATGTCGGACTTCTAGTTTACTTGTTATATGAAGGGGAGGAGCAGAAGGAAGACAAGGCATTGGGAGAAGTGAACCCTGCAGTAGGTCCTGATTTTCCGGGCAACATTGAGTGTATAAACACAGCGATCTACCTCATCAGTCGGAAGGTGTTTCAGTCTAACCTGCCCAAGATTCATGGACTAGGCTATGTTGATTTCCTTTTAAACAACCTGAAGGAGTTCCAAGGCCTCCTTTTTTCAGATTCACTCGCTTTTGTCAGGAAACAACTTCAAAATATTCGGATGGAACTCGAAATGTTGCAACCTTTTCTTGAAGATCTTGTAAAAGAGAACCACAAAAAAACCGACAAACTTCAATCTTGTCCTACACTATTGATTGGTAAAGCATATGAGATAGAATACATAGTTGATGCTGGTATAAGCAAAGAAGTTCCCGTCTGGTGCCTCGAGCGTTGGCTATTGGATATAATGGAGGAGATTACTGTTATTAGAGGAGAGGCAGCAAAGATTCAGGAAAAGAAAATAGTAGAAGATGCTATGAATGTAGGCACAAATCATATGTCAACAAATTTGGCAAGGACTCCAAGGATGAATGAAGAAATTGTGGGATTCGAGGATGTCATAGAAAAGTTAAGAGACCAACTAATACAAGGAACCAGAGGGCGAGATGTTATCTCAATAGTTGGCATGCCGGGCCTAGGCAAGACAACGTTGGCCTACAGAATCTACTCTGACAGGTTAGTTGTTTCCCATTTTGACATTCGCGCACAATGTTGTGCCTCTCAAGTATATTCATGCAAGGACCTGTTACTTGCGATACTAAGTGATGCTATCGGTGAGGACTCTAACCGTAGAGAAAAACACGCTGATGAATTAGCTGATGAGCTTCGCAAAGCTTTATTTTATAAAAGATATCGTATCCTTGTTGATGACGTGTGGGAAGCTAGTGTGTGGGATGATCTAATAGGTTGTTTTCAAGATGCCAATAATGGAAGTAGAATCATTATAACTACAAGAAATCACGGTGTTGCCAATTACGTTAGATTTGAAAGTGATCCCCTTCTCCTTCGAATGTTTAAAGACGATGAAAGTTGGGAATTACACAGAAAAAAGGTGTTTGAGGAAGAAAGATGCTCCCTACCTCTAATGAATATTGGGCAACAAATAGCAAAAAAGTGTGGTCAACTGCCTCTTTCAGTTGTTTTGGTGGCTGGTATTATTGCAAAGATGGAGAAGAAAGAAGAATGTTGGGAACGAGTGGCCAACAATTTGGGTCCCCATATTCACAATGACTCAAGGGCCATTATAGAACATAGTTATCAGAGTTTACCCTATCATTTGAGGTCTTGCTTACTTTACTTTGGAGCATTTCTAGAGAATAGTGTGATTAATGCTTCAAAGTTAACAAGGTGTGGATCTCTGAAGGATTTGTAAAGAGTTGTAAAGGCAAGAGTTTGGAGGATATAGCAGAAAATGATTTGGAGAATCTTATTGGAAGAAATCTAGTGATGGGGACTAAGAGAAATTCTGGAGGTAAGATCAAAGAATGTCGCATTCACGACCTGTTGCATGATTTTTGCAATTGCAG
Source organism: Nicotiana knightiana (assembly GCA_005239525.1). Lineage (NCBI taxonomy): Eukaryota > Viridiplantae > Streptophyta > Magnoliopsida > Solanales > Solanaceae > Nicotiana > Nicotiana knightiana. The sequence goes on along the minus strand of ML433911.1, from coordinate 1,326 downwards.
TGGATAAAATGGTAATAATCCAATTAGTCATACTCATTTCATTCTTAATTAAATTTATGTTTGTCACTCAGTCTTATAATTTTGCTAATTACTTTCTACATTCACAGGGATCCATATGACAATATTTCTTCACACGTTTACTCTTACAAGAAACTTGCTCATCGCATGTCCATTTATGGTGAAGAGTATCGTATTAGTGAGTGGAGCTCGTCTTGGTCACTTGTTGGCTCTATAATTTTGCATGCTGAAAGATTTGATGAGGAAGACAAAGAACAATATTGGAGGAAAAACTCATGCTCTTCTTATTAATTCCACAAGTATTTATAGATAAAGAAGTTAGAGAAATAAGAGAAAACCTAAACCTAATAAGAGACCAAGACCTAAACTCTAATAAGGAAAATATTACACATTCCTAATTAAACTCTAATTCTTTCCTTATCACTAATTCTTTCCTTATCACCCCTCCTCAAGTGGGAGCATGAAGATCACAAATGCCCAACTTGTCAAGTAAGAGCTCAAACTGTGATTTTCCCAATGCCTTTGTGAAGATATCGGCCAGTTGTGCAACCGTTCGGAAAAAAACCGGGCGGATGGTTCCCCCAACAAATTCATCGCGAATAAAATGACAGTCTATCTCAATATGCTTTGTTCTTTCGTGGAATACTGGATTGCGAAGAATATGCAACGCTGATTGACTGTCACAAGATAATCGAATGGGAGAAGCTTGTTGAATGCCAAGACTGTTCAAAATACCACGAAGCCATTTCAACTCACAAATGGTCATAGCCATCGACCTATACTCGGCTTCAGCAGATGACCGAGAAACAACATTTTGCTTTTTGGTTCTCCACGAGACTGGTGACTCTCCGAAGGAAATAAACCATCCTGTGAGTGACCGGCGAGTCAACGGACACCCAGCCCAATCTGAATCACACCATCCGTATAACTTGAGATCAGACGTCGAAGAGAGAACAATGCCTTGACCCGGGCTTCCCTTAAGATACCGGACCACTCNGAAGGTTCGACACCTGTGGTTATAGCTGCAAGAAAGGTCTGATGTCGAGGAGAAAAGTTACGACAGTTCACATAATGTGCTAAGGGATACGGAGTACCTGAGGGATGCTGGGAGGCCGATGAACTTGGAGAAGACCGGATACTTTCAGACTTTCAAACCGTGTATGTAACAAAGTCACGCAGTAAGACATTTTCTCATTTTTCTCTCTTCCCACGGCCTAGATCCTCATCACCGGTTTGAACACTCGCGGACGTAGCTTCGGAAGGATGAAGTGTTCCCGACTCCATGTGGTCGGTTCGCTCTCGGGTACC